>RJWJ010032269.1:0-18488 GCA_004363605.1 Indri indri
TTTTTTTTTTTTTTTTGGAGACAGAGTCTCGCTCTGTTGCCCGGGCTAGAGTGCTGTGGCATCAGCCTCACTCACAGCAACCTCAAACTCCTGGGCTCAAGCAATCCTTCTGCCTCAGCCTCCCGAGTAGCTGGGACTACAGGCATGTGCCACAATGCCCGGCTAATTTTTTCTATATATATTTTTAGTTGTCCAGCTAATTTCTTTCTATGTTTAGTAGATATGGGGTCTCACTCTTGCTCAGGGTGGTCTTGAACTCCTGACCTTGAGCAATCCTCCCGCTTCGGCCTCCCAGAGTGCTAGGATTATAGGCATGAGCTACCGCGCCCGGCCTCAAGCAGCCTTCTGAGTAGATGAGACTACAGGCACATGCCATCAGCTTGGCTGATTTTTCTATTTTTTGTAGAGACAGTTCTTGCCACTTTGCTCAGGCTGTTCTTGAATTCCTGGCCTCAAGTGATCCTCCCATCTCAGCCCCCCAAAGTGCTAGAATTATAGGTGTGAGCCACTACACCCAGCTTCTAATATTTTTATAACCTAAAACAATGCTAAGATGAATAGCATTGCGCCTACATCTTTGTGTACTTTTCTGTTTACTTAAGATGTTAGAAAAGAAATTGCTGAGTTAAAGCGTAATTGCATTTATTTTTATACATATATACAAAGTTCCCTCCAGAAAGACCGAACCAACTTACAGTACTGAGCTTAGTTTAAGTTTCCCCCTTTAGGAATCTACCTTTTCCTTCCATATCCTTTTCTGAAAAACTTGCTTTCTTCCTTTATGGCAAGTGGGGAACTGTTTCCCATCTCTTCCTAGAAAATCAAGATCTCTAGCTGCTATCTCTGCCCCTGCAGAAGTCCTAGGATGTCTCCTGAGAGGCTGATTCCAGCCATGCCTGCCCCCAGATGTGTAGCCTGAATATGGTCTTCCTTGGTGTCCCGGCAGTGCCAGCTATTTTTGTTCTCTAAAAGGCCACTTCCTATTTCATCCTTTTTTGTGGGGTGGGGCTGAACCATTGCCACATTTCAAATATAGGATGACTTTGGAGGCTGGCATACAGCAGAATCCTGGGTGACTAATGGGAATGTGCACAAAAGGAACCGTATCATTGACTTCTCTCTCTCAGAGTGGCAATGAGCCAGGTGTTCATTCTTTCTGTGCAGGTGGCTGCCTTACTGTTGGGGAAGTTCCACGATCTGATTGAGAAGTTTTATATCATTGATTGCCGCTATCCATATGAGTACCTGGGTGGACACATCCAGGTGAGATTGCGTTGTAGACATTCGTAGCGGGGAAGGGGCTGAAGATAGCTTTTTATTTAGAAAAGTCTATGGACAGAGCATCCTATGAATGCTAGAACCAAGGCAGAGATTATACATTTGGAGCACATCAAAGCTGAAATCCTCATCCCTGTTTTAATTCTGTATACCTTAAACAACTTACTTCCCCTTTCCCTCCTAGACTAATCTCCCTCTAGGTAGGGGCCAAGGGCTCTTACCTAGAAATAAAAATATTAATCCAAAGACTAAGAAGCACTTTGTAAACACTTACTGCTCATGGATGTTCCTTGCAATAACCCCTAAACTTCTGGTGGTTCAGTTCTATAAACATTTATTGTTCATAGAACAATACTACATACCTAGCTCTATACCAGGCCCCAGGGGTGGATATAGAGATGTACTTAGGTCCCTGCCCAGGAACTGTTTATAGTCTAGCTTTTCTGGCCCAAATGTACCAGGTTGGTATTCCAGTCATTTCTAAGTATTGGCACTGTCTACAAGCTCTGATGAAATATTTGTTAAAAATCTTCTTCTACAGGGAGCCTTAAACTTGTATAGTCAGGAAGAACTGTATAACTTCTTTCTGAAGAAGCCCATTGTCCCTGTGGACACCCAGAAGAGAATAATCATCGTGTTCCACTGTGAATTCTCCTCAGAGAGGGGTCCCCGGATGTGAGTCTACATGGGGTAGGGCAGGTGATGGAGATGGATCTTGGGTTAGACTCCCAGACCAGTTCAGACAGAGACTGACTGAGTGAATGCTCTCCACTACAGTTTGAAGAATGTTAGGGAGGTTGAAGGAAGGTGTTTGTATAATTCAAAAGTTTGGAGCAATAAAGGAGAAGGGATCGGGAATGAGGCACCAGTGAAGGAAAAGAGGAAAAGTTGCGCTACTTGGACCTCGTTGTGCAAACACAGTGAGATCAGAAGGTCTTGTTTGGGGTTAGCAATAGTCTCTTCTTCCTCCCCATCCCCAGCGAATGGTCCATGGGATCCCAGCTTTCTTCTTTCCACCCCACTCATCTCTGGGTTTTCTCTAAAGGTGCCGCTCTCTGCGAGAAGAGGACAGGGCTCTGAACAAGTATCCTGCACTGTGCTACCCAGAGCTGTATATCCTTAAAGGGGGCTACAGACACTTCTTTCCAGAATATATGGTAAAGGGGGGGTAGAGGGGGGAGCCTAGACTTGTGGTGGGGGAGCCAACTTAGCATGCAACTCGCAGAGCCTGCGAAGCACTCTGAGAGGAAACCCTGCTCCTTTTTAGCAACCGCCAGCAGCAGCGTCTCTGTTATACTTACTAGGCAGAGTTCCAGGGTCTAGAGAATCCCTTACTCTGACCCCAACCTTTCAGGTGCTATGTGAACCGCAGAGTTACTGCCCTATGCATCACCAGGACCACAAGGCTGAGCTACTGAGGTGTCGAAGCCAGAACAAAGTGCAGGAAGGGGAGCGGCAGCTGCGGGAGCAAATTGCCCTCCTGGTGAAGGACGAGAGCCAGTGATAACGGACCAGCCACTGGCTGCCAGGGAGTCACCAAAAGACACTGTAGAAATTCTGAGCAGAAACAGGCCCTCTTCTGGATGGCTAAACCCAAGATTGTTAAAAAGATATCTGCAAAACAACAGGCTACCGAACTATTGAAATCCCATTCCTGGGGGTTGGTTAGGTTTCAGTAGAGCCAAACCCTGGTGGGTGGTGGCTGAGTCCTGGAGCTGGCTTTGTAAGGCTGTAGCCTGTAGTTGCATGGAGATTTGTGTTGTTTCAGGGAGCGCTTGTATTCCTCTTCCCAACTACTCATGTCTTCTCACAAGCCAGCCAACTGTTTCTGTCCCTGGGCTTCTGGCTGTGCAAGAGAGTTGCCCACTTCTTTCTCGGTATTTTCCTTTGCTTCTCCCTCTCCCTTTTTTAAAATGGGAAAATAAACACTGCAAAATGAGAGGTGTGATTGTGAACCCAGCCTACTCCTAGATCTGTATCAGCAGGTGATCACCAAATTAAACTCCTTCAGACAAAAATGTGTAGCTGTCTTTATTCACAGCTGAGGCCAAGGTGCTTTTCTCTAAACCAGTAATACTCAAAGTTTGGACCCTGGACCCTCGGCATCATCTGAACTTGTTTGAAATGCAAATTTCCAAGCCCTGCCCCAGACCTACTAAATTAGAACCTTTGAGGTTAGGGCTCAGAAATCTGGGTTTTTGAAAATCTCCTTTTTCAGTTGACGCTTTTTTTTATATATGCAAAAAAACATCTGCAAGATCTTTTCAGTTGATTCTGATGCATGTTAGCTAAGGCTGAGAACCACTACTCTAGAATTAAGGAAAACCTTCCAAACTGTTTCTTCGGCAATATCCTAGGCTTTACTTTTCTAGACCATTCCCTGGTATGAGTTATCTAAAAGTACACGCCAGATTCAGCACCACGTGGTATCTAGGCTCAGAAAACCAAGATGATTGGCATTCTTTAAGGCAGATGACAGATCTGAGTTGGGCTCAAAATGTTCCTTGTCTATAGCCTCAGTAGGGTTTTGACTTCCCCATTTCCCAAACTCTTTTCTCCACTCCATTTCACATCTCACAAAGACAAGTTTAGGATTCAGGATGGTTGGAAGAAGAGGTTTGTGATATAGGCAGATAGGAATAAAAGAAAATAAAAGTACAAAGCAAGATCTGATAGACTTCAGGAAGACCTTTTATTTTTTATTTTATTTATTATTTTTTGAGTCAAAGTGTCAGCCTAGCTCACAGCAACCACTAACTCCTGGGCTCAAGCAATCCTGCCTCAGCTTCCCCAGTAGCTGGGACTACAGATGTGTGCCACCATGCCCGGCTAGTTTTTTCTAGGTAATTTTTTTTTTTTTTTCTATTTTTAGTAGAGACAGGGGTCTCGCTCTTGTTCATGCTGGTCTCCAACTCCTGACCTCAAGCAGTCCTCCCACCTTTACTTCCCAGAGTGCTAGGGTTATAGGTGTGAGCCACCGCCCACCCAGGAAGACCTTTTAAACTGCATTCTTTATCAATATCCCAGCTCTTTCTTAGAGCTCTTTAAGGTGAGTAGGCTTTTTTCTGCAGTGAGGTACAGCCCTACTTGGCCTTGGGTGGCAGTGGAATTGACTGAATATTGTCATTCTCTGGCATTAACCGAGTAGTACTTACTGATAGCCCAGGACTAGAAAAGGACGAAATCCTCTGAAGCCTAGGCTGAGATAGAATAGAGAGAAAAATAACATCTTCCCAGATTCTGGAGCAGGGAGGCTTTTTTAAAGTGGGTGGGAGAGGAGGGTTGTTGCTATAGGGCGGCCCACGCATGTGCCTGAGTGGCTGGACTGATTTTTTTTCCTGCAAGGTTCGCACGTGCTCTTGCCCTGGAGTGCCGCGTGCGTGCCTCACAGCAGAGGGCACTGCTGTACTCTCCAAGCCAGCCAGCTGAAGGCTGCAGCCTCTGTTCCCGGCTCCTGCCTGCCTGTCAAGACGGAAGCCACCTCCCTGGCCTTCTCACTAAGTCCTTGAGCTCAGAGCCCAGAAGGGCTTGGGGGAATGCGGAGAGAAAAGCTGCTGCTACGCTAGGCGGAGATGACTGAGGGAAAGATGCTGTTCCCCCGTCCCACCCACACGTGTACCCCCATCCTCCTTGTCACCCCTCCACTCAGGAGTTGCTAGTAGCCTGAGGAGGAAACTGCTTGAAGCATCTCCTCTTCCAAGTGTGAGGAGGGGTCCTGACTCACTGCCTACCCTAATGGATCATTTCCTGATAATTTTCCCCCAAGAGGTAGAACCAAGCCCCAACCTGAGAAGAGACTGATGTACCTGTGTCCATGTCAGTCATTAAGTGGAAATTCTGAGTTGCAAAACAAAGTAGGCTTACTTAGTTATCTACTTTGTGAAAAATTGTATTCGCCCAAAAGGCAACATTTTCCCTGATGATTTCTTGTAATATCCTCCACTGTTACAGGGACCATGTGAATTGATTCATGGAATTTTCAGGAATAATAATAGTAGCTAACACTTTTCAGGTGCTTAATGCATGCAAGACTTTTCCTAAACTCATTTTATGTGTATAAACTAATTTAATTTTTGCAACAGCCCTATGAGACAAGCACTCACGTGCGTTTCTTTATGCAAATAAATAAAGAACAGAGGGATTAAGTAACTTGTTTAAGATCACACAGCTAATAAATGGTGGAATTGCGATTTGAACCAAGACAGTGTGGCTCCACACTCTCTTTATGGATTTTGCTATTACCAAATCTTCATCAAAGAACAGTGTGCATTTCTAGGGTTGGCACTGTGTTGGGTATTAAATCTGTAAGAGCCTCAGTTGCAGGTTCTTGAGAATTTGGGGCCTTGAGGGTTGCTTGGGCTTGCCGTACTCCAGCATGGGCAACAGAGCAAGACTCTGTTTCTAAAAAAAAGAAAAGAAAAGAAACTGAGAGGGCAGAAAATGGTTCTCTTTGTTCCCATCCCTACAAGCACTCTGGCCTACTAGTATATTCAGCAAAAGGAAGAAATACTGTAGCCTCCAGTCCCAAATCAGCAGGTTGATGGTGGGGGCTGGCCAAGTTCACAGAATAACACCTGTATGCCACCAGGGGTAATACCGTTCAGTGCTTGCTATGTGCCAGGCATAACAGTAAACCCTTTACCCCATATATACCTGCTTTATCCTCACAACTGTTATATGATGTAGATACTATTATCCTTAATTTTACGGATGAAGAAATGGAAGCATAGAAAAATTAAGCAACTTGCCCAAGGTCACCCAGCAAATGTTGGAAATGGCATTTGAACCCAAGCAGTCTGTAAAGGTTGTGGTCTTAGCTATTCATTATACTGCTAACATCCTGGATTAGGAGAGCAGCAGGAGTTAAAGCTCAACAGGGGGAGAGGACTTGAGAGAAGGCAGACTCCGTGTAGCCTGACCATAAGAGGAGAAATCAAGATTGCAAATGAAAGTGGAATAAGACACAGAGACTTTGGACCTTTGTGCCCCAATTAGTGGATTGTAAGGCCTCCACAAGGCAGAGTTTGTGTCTTAATCATTTTGCACCTAGCACAAAGCTGGGCCTATAATCAGTCTCAAAAGACATTATTGAATTGAATGATGGCTGAGTAACATCATCTTTGTAGAAAGGACTGGCTCATTTGTCTTTATCCGCAAGGTTCCCAACGGCAATGCTGCTTATCTAGCAGGTGTCGGCAGTCTTAGAGAACACGGTTGGTGGGGAGAGGGTGTGCTAGAGGGCTGTCAATATTAGTCTTGGAGTCATATTTATTTGCAGAGGCTTCCTCAACTCTCCCCTAGCCGTGGTTACCAGTCCTCATTAAAGGCCCAGTGATGTCAGGCTTTCCACCCCAGTGCCCAGACAGAAATATGCTCCAGGCACTTCGTTTTTCTCTCACAAAAAGGCTGGCCTCTTACAGGTGGAATTGGGGATTGTTCCCAGCCCAGCAGCCTGAGCCTGTTCTTGCATCCTTGGTCCATTCCATGAGGACAGCACTGAATAGACACTTTGAATAAGCACTCTGAGCAAATGCCCTTTCCCAATACCCCTTTTACTCCAAACTTGATTTAGCTTAGTTGCTGGAAGAGGGAGAGGGCAGAGATGATACCTTTTGACCATCCCATCTCTTTTTGTTCCTTCCTTCCTTCCTTCCTTTCCTTCTTTCTTTCGAGCTAGGATCTCTCTGTGTGGCCCAGGGTGGAGTGCAGTGGCTGTTCACAGGTGCTATCATTGCTCACTTCGGCCTTGAACTCCTGGGCTCAAGGGATCCTCCTGCCTCAGCCTCCCAAGTAGCTCAGACTACAGGCACATGTCACCTTGCTCAGCTGCACCTCACATCTTTATTGGTCTGTGGGTCTCAGCCCTTTCCACCTAAAATTGTTACATTTTGCTTTATAACTTCCTTTTTGAAACTATAGCCAGAGTGGGGCAGTTCCCCAGCTACAGGTTTCCTAGCCTTAATGGACAGGAGGCCTTGGTAGAGGTCCACAGAGGTAGGGTGGAGTTGGGGGAAAACAGGCCCTGCACAAAAGCTGAGTAGCCAGATGTTCACTTTCACAGCTCTGCTGTAAACCTGGCAGGGCAGATACAGATTAGAACAAAGCATGAACTCCATTTAAAGTGCATTACAGCTCAGGAACTGGCTCCCCCTGGGCAGGAGAAGGGAGGGAGGGGCGCAGAGGCCACATCATTCTCCTTCCTTATCTAGGGCCACATGTCTCTCTCCAAGCTTTGTGAAGGGTGATTTACACCCCAGCTGGAATGATTCTCTTTCTGGGCTGATTACATCGGCAAATGCCCCCCAGAGGCCACAGCAGGATGGCCATATTCAGAAGCAGCAGCCAATAAATCTCAGAGGTTTATACTGTGCTTCTCAATACCCTCCCTCCTGGCCCTCTGCCAGGCTGGCTGTGGCAGTAGGGAGGGGGCCTGTTGGAGGGTTAGGGGATGAAACCCTTCCACTTTCATCACCCGCTTCTCTTTCTCTCTTTCTATGTACTGCTCAATTTTTCTTTCTTCCAAGTCATTCTGCCTCTGTCTTTACCCTGGGATTTGGTGGGAATCAGGCCCAAACCTAGGCCTAATAAACTCCCTTATCCTTATGGGTAGACATCCTGGGTTCTGGGCACAGCTGTAGTTTCTACCTGTGTTTCATCCCATAGAGTAAGTAGCTTGCTCTCTGAGATGCTTTCATCATCTGAAAATGATGGGGCTCCTAAATGGTCTCTCCAGTGACCTTGCTCAGTGATCTCTGGTCCAGGGAAATCTCTGCTGTTTAATCTGAGGGAAATTTAATCTTTCCATCCTCCCTCAAGACACCAAAGGGGCTGAATTTCGAGTCTAGTCTGGTAAACTGGTAAAGCTCCTGGGATGTGGCCCCAAGTCTGCTCCCCTAGCAAAGTCGTTTCATTTGTCTGCGACCCGTATTTGCAGAGTCTTCAGGTTAATAACAACCACCTGCTCTTACTCTTGAAGGCACTTAGGAGAGGAAAAGATCACACATGTGCAACTTCTAAGAGAAAAACGTGCTAGAAATGCAAGTGCCTTTGGGCTGATTTGTTCCAGTTTGGTTGCACAATTTCATTTGTGGTGATTGCTGTTGTTCTTTGGTGTGTGTTTTGGGAAGAGGGGTTCCGGAAAGTGAGGAAAGGTGGGGTTTTTTGGGTGTTTTGTTTTGAGAACTATTTGGGGCCCCCGGATGGCGAGTCTCCAGCGGCAGCTTCCACAATGTCTTGCTAAGCGCAGCCGGCAGCAGACAGCAGGTGGGCAGACTCGGGAAGAGCACCCTTTTCCACACGGAAGCCCGGCGGCTCCCGGGACGCGTGCCCTGCCCGGCGCCCGCCGCCCTCTCGGCGAAGGGCCGGAGGCGGGCGGGGCGGACGCGCGCTCCGCGGTGGGAGGGCGGCGCCCAGGACCCGGGTGGGAGAGCGCGGGCGTCGCGCGGGGAGGGCGGGGGCGGCGTGGGCGGCGCCGGCCGAGGGGGCCGCGCTCGCAGAGCTCCAGCTGAGGAGGCAGGGGCGCCCACGCCACGCCATGGAGCGCCCCCCGAGCCCGCGGTCGCCGCCGCCCGCGGTCCTGCTGCTGCTGCTCCTGCTGCCGCTCGGAGCCGGTGAGTCGTCCGTGCGAACGCGGGGCCGCGCCGGCCGGGCAGTCGGGGGCGGCGGAGGTGAGCGTGCAGGTGGGGCGCGGGTCACCGCTGCCCCGCGAGGGCATAGCCGCCGCCTGGTCCCGGGCGTCCCTCCACCCGAGCCTGGGGAACTGCAGGAGGAAGCCCGGGGTGCCCGCAAGGGGGTAGGTTCGGTGCCTAACACGGTGTCCGAACTGCTCAGGTGGAGCGCCTGCAACGGCCTGGCCCCCCAGCACCTCCTCGCCGCCAGGTCCCCCTTTTCCCTCTTTCGAGGTAGGTCCGCAGTCACAGAACGACCCACAGCCAGACACGACGAAGAGCATTTCTAGGAGCCGGGAGAAATCTGGTCAGAAACAGGAATCCAGGTGGGCTTCAACTATTCCACCCACTCTAAGGACTGAGGAACCAGAAACTAGGTTCAGACGAAGAAAGAGAAGTTTGTTAGAACTGACGTCGCAAATTAGGCTTATGCACTGCTTCCCAGAACTTGCTGTTTGGCTGTGTTGTTGAGAATGTAACCGCCAACCTACAGACCCCCTCCCTCTCCTTGGGATGTACTTATTATTATCTTTTTTGAGACAGAGTCTCACTCTGTTGCCCGGGCTAGAGTGCCATGGCGTCAGCCTAGCTCACAGCAACCTCAAACTCCTGGGCTCAAGCATCCTCTTGCTTCAGCCTCCTGAGTAGCTGGGACTACAGGCATGCGCCACCGTGCCCAGCTAATTTTTTCTCTCTATATATTTTTTTGTCCAGCTAATTTCTTTCTATTTTTAGTAGAGATGGGGTCTCACTCTTGCTCAAGCTGGTCTCAAACTCCTGAGCTCAAGCAATCCTCCCACCTTGGCCCCCCAGAGTGCTAGGATTACAGCCGTGAGCCACTGCACCCGGCCTAATTATTATTTTAATTAGTGCAGAAAACTCACTGTTGGGCAGTATGGCCTTTCCCCTGCAAGCCATCTAGGCAACATAGAGAGACCCTGTCTCTAAAAAAAAAAAAAAAAAAAAAAAAATCTGCATTTTAATAACTAATCTGGTTGATTATGATATGATTGAAAGAGTACTCTGATTGTAGGTAGCCGGAAGGGGCCCAGAAAAGTTATAGTAACAATATCCTTGTTATTATTTGTTTATTCCTTAAAGAGTAGGAGCTCACAATGAACAAGCACTGTTCTGGGCACTGGAGATAGAATAGTGCAAGATAGACATGAAAGTCTAAAAGGGGAAGATATGTAAACAATAAAAAATCAAGTAAAAATATTAAATGGTTATAACTCCTATGCAGAGAATTGAGTAATAATGTGTTACAGTGACTGAGTTGGTTGGGTAAGTCCTTTCTGAGACTTTAAGCTGCAATCTGAACTACCAGGAGATGCCAGCCATGTGGAGAGCAGGGGGAAGAGCATTCCAAGCAGAAAGCAAGCTTAGGGCAAAATCCCAAAGGTGGAGACAAGCTTGTCTTGTTCAGTGGCAGCCAGAAAGAAGGCCAGTGTGGCTGGAGGGAAGTGGGAGAGGAAGAAATGGTTGGAGACAAGGTTAGGGAGGAGGGAAGGGACAGGTCTTACAAGGCTTTGTAAACCAGGGTACATAAAGCAGATTTTAACCTAAGTGCAGTGGAAGCCGTTGGAGGGATTTAAGCAAAAAAATGAGATGATCTGATTTACAGTTTTTAAAAAATGACCTCATATAATGCCAATCAGCAATAGAAATATATTTATACGATGGAATGCTATACAGCAATGAAAATAAGCTATCTACAACTACACTTAACAGTAGGGGTGAATTCACAAACAAAATTGAGCAAAAAGCCAAGACACAAAAAGCACATATTGTAGGATTAAAAAACAGGCAAAACTAATCTCTAATGTTAGAAATCAAGATACTGGTTTCCTTGGGAAGACAGTGACTGGAAGAGAGCTTCTGGGTTACTGGTAATGTTCCGTTCCTTTTTCTGGATTCAGTTTACACAGGTGTATTCAATTTGTGAAATTCATTTGTTTTTGATTCATGCTCTTCTCTGTATACTTCAATAAAAAGTTTATTACCGGCTGGGCGCGGTGGCTCACGCCTGTAATCCTAGCACTCTGGGAGGCCGAGGCAGGAAGATCATTTGAGCTCAGGAGTTTGAGACCAGCCTGAGTAAGAGCGAGACCCCGTCTCTACTAAAAAAAATAGAAAGAAATTATCTGAACAACTAAAAATATGTAGAAAAAATTAGCCGGGCATGGTGGTGCATGCCTGTAGTCCCAGCTCCTCGGGAGGCTGAGGCAGGAGGATTGCTCGAGCCCAGGAGTTTGAGGTTGCTGTGAGCTAGGCTGATGCCATGGCACTCTAGCTTGGGCAACAGAGTGAGACTCTATCTCAAAAAAAAAAAAAAAAAAAGAAAAAGAAAAAAGTTTATTACCAAAGAAGATTAACAAATGGCTAACAGACAACATCCTTAGTCATTAGGGAAATGCAAACAAAAACCACAATGAGATACCACCTTATACTCACAAAGATGGCTATAATTTTTAAAAAATGAAAAATAACAAGAATTGGCAAGTATGTGGAGAAACTGGAATCCTCGTACATTGCTGGTGGGAATGTAAAATGGTGCAGCTGCTGTGTAAAACAGTTTGGCCGTTCCTCAAACAGTTAAACATAGAGTTACCTAGCCCCGGCAAGTCCACTCCTAGGTATATACCCCAAAGAATCAAAAACAGGTGTTCAAACAAATACTTGTACATGAGTGTTCATGGAAGAGCTATTGACAATGAATGGATAAAAAAAAGAGAAGCATATTCATACAATGAAATATTATTCATCCACAAAAAAGAATGAAATACTGATACATGCTACACTGTGGATGAACCTCAAAAACATTGTGTGAAGTGAAAGAAGCCAGATACAAACAGATCATATATTGTACGATTCCATTTCTATGAAATATCTAGAATAGGTAAATTCATAGACAGCAGATTGTTGTTGCCAGAGGCTGAGGGGAAGAGAGGATGGGAAGGGACTGTTTAATGGGCATAGGTTTCCTTTTGCAGTGACGAAAATGTACTGGAATTGGTCAGAAGTGATAGTTGCACAACATTGTGAATGTTCTAAATGCTACTTAATTATACACTTTAAGAAGGTTAATTTTACATTGTGGGGATAAAAAAATTAATAAAGTTTTTCAACTAAAAAGAAAAGTTCATTAAAAAAGGAATCTGGGTGGTATGGGAGGATGGGTTTAGAAGGAGTCAGGGAGGCCAGTAAGGAGGTTTGGCAGTAGTTCTGGTAAGAATCGGTGGTGCTTGAGCTAAGAAGGTCATGACAGACAAGGAGAAAAGTGGACAGATTCCAGATAATGTTGAGGAGTTGATAGGACCTGTTGGATTAAACACATAATATGAAAGAAAGAGACAAATTAAGAATGACTCCTAGATTTTTTGCTTTGAACGATGGCGTTCTATTACCCCATGTGGGAGACCCTAAATCCTAGGATGCAGGGCTTCCTCCAGGGCAGAGCTATGTCTAACTTAAGTATTTCTGAGTGACAGACAGAGTCAGATAGCCCTTTCTTCCCTTCTGGCAATAGCACCAGCCCAACGCCAACCCATTCCCACCTTAAGGTATTTTAAAGTGATTTTTAATGGAAGACTCAAAGTTGTTACTAACTCTCATTCTCAACTCTCTGGCTATCATGCTGGCCCTGCCTGTGGCATGGCTCCGCTCAGGGCCGTCTTCCCCTGTGCCTAGTAGGGTCATCAGGCTCAGCTTCAAACAGCTGTCCTCCCCTCCCTCCCTGGGGGCTGAGCAGCCTCTCTTCAAACCCCCATCTGTTCTTGGGCTTTATCTGTTCTGTCCAGATTGTGACAGCTACAGACTGTCCAGTCCTCCTGGGATTCTTTCTCTCCATACTTATTCCTAAAAGTCTTTTATGCTTCCCTAAGACTTTCTCAAGGTTTCATGAGGAATACCCCCCACCCTACTTCATGACTTGATAGTCCCAGACAGCCACTCTGACCTTAGATGAGCCTCACCTGGTCTCTCCCTCTGTAGGCGAACCCCTTCCCACAGAGAGACGGCTCATGAACAGCTGTATCCAGGCCAGGAGGAAGTGCCAGGCTGATCCCACTTGCAAGGCTGCCTACCACCACCTGGATTCCTGCACCTCTAGTATAAGCACCCCATTGCCCTCAGAGGAGCCTTCAGTCCCTGCAGACTGCCTAGAGGCAGCACAACAACTCAGGAACAGCTCTCTGAAAAGCTGTACATGCCACCGTCGCATGAAGAACCAAGCTACCTGCCTGGATATCTATTGGACCATTCACCGTGCACACAGCCTTGGTGAGGCCCCCATCCTAGAGTGAACCAAGCTGGGGAAGATGGCTTTTGGGCATTGTTTTGTAGTCCTGCAGGCTATGGGCCACATGGTAGATTCTGATAGGGATAATAATGAAGCTCTGCATTCGACATCAGTAAGAGCTCCAGGAACAGAAGGGCATGGAGAAGAGGTGGGGAAAAGCATCTTAACCCGTAAACAGGCTCCGAGACCTTATAATCCACAAGGTCAGAGAGACTGGGAGGTAGCATCTTGGTCCAGCCTTTAACAGAAAGGATACTCATAACCAGACAGGAGATAGAGAAGGCACAGACAGAGCCAGAGAGAGGAGCTGCCTTTGACTCTTTCCATAGACCCCTCTCTTTATTAGTCAGCTCTGCCTCGACTGTGTTGTGGTAATGAAACAGTGACTTGCCATGACAAGGTTTAGTTCTTTCTCATGTCCTGCACTGGCTGTTTCACGTGTCTTCTTCATTCTGGGATCCAGTAGCCTCTGTCTGTGGTGTTCCCTTCTCATGGCAGAAGGAGATGAGCATTGGCAGAACCAGGTGATATTTTTAAAAGCTTCTGTTCAGATCTTACATACACTACTGCTTACATTCCACTGACAGAGCAAATCACACGGCCAAGCCTGACAACACTGGAGTGGGGAAGTGTGCTCTCCCGCAGGGAGATATCAAAAATCCCATGGCAGTAGGTGAGGATATACAATCTTATGGGAAGGGCAAAGAAGCACTGGAAATAATAATACAATCTACCATAGTCTACCACTTGGTCAAAATATTCATTTTCTTCTCTTCCACAAGTGAAATACAGCCACCCACTTCCTTGGAAGGAAGATTCCCTAAAAGTTCTACCCAATATGACATCAGGCTCCAAGTCGAGGATCTCACGGTAGTTTCTGTGTTGGGTCTGGATGTGGCTCCTGTTGATCTAGAAACCTGTGAACTAAAAAGACAAGTCAGCTGCCTGCTGTGCATACTCCGCGTACGATAATGGAGCAGGGGCAGGACGACCCCAGGAAACACTCTCAGAAAGGGGAGGAACGGGAGGCACACAGCAGACATTCATTCACAGCAATCCGGAAACCCCACTAGACACATGCTGCAAATCCTGGGAATAGGGATTGTTCTTTAATAAGGCCCTGTTTTTGCTTGACGGGAGTAGTGCCCTGTCTCCAGTTTGTCTCCTCTGGGAGGTCCTTCCTTTTCCATATTCTCTTTGGCCACATTTGAAAAGGGTCCTGGGGACCACAGCCTCCCTGGGAACTGAGCAGCATTCTCAGCCTGCTTCCTGCCTGAGGAATGTTGGAGCATTTTAAGTCTCAAATAGTCACGGTCTCTTTTAATCCGTGCCCGTAGCTCTTAGCAGTACAATACTCTCAAAACATAATTGCTTCTTACATCTTTGATTTCTATCATCTTGTGTGCCAATAGCCTTTCCCAATTCAGGACATGCATCTCTTTCTAGACCTAATTAGAACACCTTGCCCTTATCAGGCTTCTGTGGAAGAGCCACTGCTTTAGTCTTTTTTCCCTGAGTGTATTTGTCCAACTGGCAGTATTTATTGGGTACCATCTTAATCAATTGAGATTTCCACAAATGGTTTGATAGCCACATACTTGATTTGGTCTTTTCCCCAAGGCTGAATTGTAAACAAACCTATCACTTAAAGCATTTTTTATTTTTATCTTTTACTTTGGAATATGAGAAACAGTTGCATTTCTTAATCCTGCAAGTCCTGAAATTTCTGGATTCTCTTTTCCATTTCCTCCCCACTTGTGATCTGGCCAGTTCTTTTCTGAGCTTATGTCTTTCTTGTAGTACCTTGCCGAATGCAGCCAACAGCAATCAAAACGTACTATTACATAGTAACCTTCCTCTCAGTTTCTTTCCCTTACAGCACAAGCTCATTGAGTGTATCATGTTCCTTCCAAGTTATTGTGGCAACAATTTTACCAAATGCTTTGCCACGGCATAAGGACTGCCATCTTTCCAGCCCCCAGTAACAGCTTCCTCACCACCCACTGCCCAGTCCCAAAGCCAATGCCACACATATTAGGTTTTTTTGTTACTATAAACTCCACTTGTAGGTACCAATTGTATTTTTAGTAAGAGTTTGCTGGTTTATGCTGCAGTAACAACCAACCAACCCCCAAATCTCTGGCTTTCAACAACAAAAATGTATTTCTTGCTCATGTTACACATGTGCTGTGGGCTTCTGTGAGTTGGCTGTTTCTGTTCTACTTGTCATGTTCATCTGAGGATCCAGGCTGGTAGAGGGAAAGGACAGCAGAACCATGTGAGGGTTCTTAAGGCATCTGCTCAGGTGTGATTTACATCACTTCAGCTCACAAGCCACAGGCCAGAGCACTGATGGCCACGCCTGCCATCAGCAGGGTGGGGAATTCTGTCTCTCACAGGGGGGCATGAAAGGTACATGGCAGCAGGTGGGGATATAAAATCCTCACATGGGGTGGGGAGCAAATAATTGGAGACAACAATACAGCTTACCACACATCTTGTTCCCTGCTTTCTACTCCTTATCCTTAAACCCAATCAGTTTTCTTTCAGAACTTCCCCTGAGATGAGACCTCTCCGAATCCTCTTGCCTCCCCGCTTTGACCTTGGAAACTCCCAGATCTTCCCAGGAGTATAGCCCATGCTCTCCTGTTCGCCCAACAGTATCCATACCCCTCCTCTCCTAGAGATGCAGGCACAAAGGCTTCCTGGGAGACATCCCCGAAAGCTTACCTCCCTCACCTCTCCCTTCCAGCACGATTAACCAACATTTACTGAGCACCTACTTCTTACAGGAACTATGCAGCAATTTTATAAGACCTAGTAAGTGTCTTTAAGGAGTGCACAGCCGTGACTGAAAGAGATGTGTTTGCTTCAAGATCATTGTCTCTTTTTCTTCTGTTCTCTGAGTCAGGGTCAGTTCAGTACCTGGCCTCACTCCCATTTTCCCAGTATGCGATGCATCTCCATAGCCGAGAGGTCAGGCTTGGAACAGAGTCTACCATCATCCCTTCCCTAATAGCAAGAGAAAACAAGTCAGAGTCCCCTTGCCTGATTTCGTACCCACAGGCAAAATGTCCAGTAGTTAGGAACGACTCTGGAGCCAGATAGTCCAGATTTCAAATCCCAGCTCCACTTCTTCTTAGCTTATGTGAGCCTGAGCAAGTTACTTAACCTCTATCATCCTCAGTTTCTTCTTACCCGCCCAAAGGTTTTTAGGAGGATGGAATGAGATTGTATATACATCTCACTTACACCGTGGTGCCTGGCACACAGTGTGCTCAACCAATGGTAGCTTTTATTATTCTTATCAGTGTATTTGTGGAGCCCAATCTACACCGTTATGGCCCTGCATTTTTCTCATCTCTGCGCAGCTGGCAGCTAGTTCAGCAGAGGCTGCGCCTTTTCCTTTTCTCCACAGGGCTCTGAGGTCCAGCCCAGCAACTTCAGCCCCTCCCGCTCCCACCCCACCCTGGCCCTCAGCATTCTGGTGCTTCCCACCTTGTCTCTAGGTGACTATGAGCTGGATGTCTCCCCCTATGAAGACGCAGTGACCAGCAAACCCTGGAAAATCAATCTCAATGAACTGAACGTGCTCAAACCAGGTGTGGAGGGCAAGCCTAGGCTGGGGAAAGGGGGGCTGGGGGGCGGGGAACACAAGCTGGGAGGCTTATAGGGGAAGAGTTTCTAGCCCACCAGGTGATAAAGAAGACTGTCAGGGTGGAAGTCTGAGCTGTGGTACATGGTCTGGTCTCACAGGAGTCATCTAAAAACAACGGGTATTAGGGAGACATTTGAAGAGAGCCCATTAGGGCTCCATGGTTCCAAAAGGCGGGTCCCTGCAAAGGGTTATGGTGGGAGTGGCAGGAGTCTCAGGAAAAAATGTACTGAAGTGGAGTATTTACCCACATTCAAGGCAGCTAGGAAAGTAGCTTTTTTGTCCCCGAAGACTCAGAAATTGCTTGTTTTCAACCATTTTAATGGGACGGGCGAGGTGTTGGTCAGGAAAAATAGAGAGAGTCTGACTCCACACAGGGGTGGTTCAGGGTGGGGAGCCATCAGTCTGGCAAGGACTGTGATGCATGTTTTTCAGGAAAGTGAGGGTGTGAGTTAATTGAGAAGGAACACACACACGCACTCTCTTTTTGATACTGATGTGAGCTTTGCTGTATTCTATGTATTAGAATTATCATTTTGAGAAAAAGGCATAGAGATTTATAGACAAACTCCTAGTTACAAGGAATCAGTGAATAACCTGTTCCAGTTGATTTCCTGGCTGCTGGAATATTCTGTTAGAAATATCACCATAATTTCCTAAGACTCAGAGTATGAAGAACCGAGTATGCATGAATCAGGAAATGAAGCAGGTCATTTGGGCAGGTAATGTGATGGGCAGGTCACATTAAAACTGAACAGAACACACAGGTGCCAACCAAACCAAAACCACGCCAGAAATCTAAATAGAATTCGGTTGCATCTGTTTGGGACATTCAGAAAGTGCTTTAGAATGTTTCAGGGCCTCTAGGTTGTGATTTTCACCACCAGATCTCACTGCATAGCGGTGAGGAAAGGGTTATGGTTATTTGAGCTTTCTGGGTGCTTGAGTTCTAGATAAATGACTGTTAGATGTATATAGATGCTGATGGTGGTTATTCTTATTATTGGACTTAGCGAAGATCAGGAGTAGGATGGGGAAGGCTTTGGAGTACAGATACAGCTTCTGGGCAGAGGGAAAGCCCTGGATTAGGAGTGCCTTTGTTCAGGACAGTCCTCCTTTTTCTGCTACCCTTACTACCTTTCTTGTCAAATCAGGGGTTTTCCGGGGTTCCCAGGGAGCCCGGGCTGCAGGCGTGCAGAGGATGCGGCCCGGTGACTTGGTTCCGCTTTCCCCCCAGACTGGGACCTCTGCCTCAAGTTCGCTATGCTGTGTACTCTCAATGACAAGTGTGACCGGCTGCGCAAGGCCTACGGGGAGGCGTGCTCTGGGCCCCGCTGCCAGCGCCAAGTCTGCCTCGGGCAGCTGCTCACCTTCTTCGAGAAGGCGGCGGAGTCCCACGCGCAGGGAGTGCTGCTGTGCCCGTGCGCGCCCACCGACCGCGGCTGCGGGGAGCGCCGGCGCAACACCATCGCGCCCCGCTGCGCGCTGCCCTCCGCCGCCCCCAGCTGCCTGGAGCTGCGGCGCCTCTGCCTCTCCGACCCGCTGTGCAGGTGCGCCGGGCCAGCAGGGTGGGCAGGGCCGTGGCACA
>RJWJ010032270.1:0-18638 GCA_004363605.1 Indri indri
AAAATTTTTATTCCCAGAACACAGTTCAAATATCTTACCTCAAAATTCAAGTCTCTCTATGGTGTCTCATCCATCTACCTTAACAGATCCATTTTTTCTACTCCCCTTTGACTACAACTGTAAACTTGCATTTCTATCTGTTTTCTCAAACACCAACTCAAATATTACTGCATTTCTATCTCTCTCTCCCTTCTCTTGCACCCTAGATGAAAGGAATCTCTCCCTCCTCTGCCCCTAGATACAACTTTTCCTGCGTTGTCTGGAGTACCTGGCTTCATGTATGTTCTAGTCTCCTGTTTGGTTTTTTTTTTTTTTTTTCCCTATATTCTCCTTCTCCATTGACTCATTTCTTTCATAGTTTTTAAAGATTCTTGTATGAAATTAAAGCAGGAGAAAGATTACAGCTTCCAAGAAGACATACACGTGGCCAACACATACATGGAAAAATGCTCAACACCATTAGTCACCAGAGAAATGCAAATCAAAACTACAATGAGGCATCATCTCGCTCCAGTTAAAGTGGCTTATATCAAAAAGACAGGCAATAACAAATGATGGTGAGGTTACAGAGAAAGGGGAAGCTCTGTATATTGTTGGTGGGACTATAAATTAGTGCAACCACTATGGAGAACAGTATGGAGGTTCCTCAAAAATTAAAAATAAAACTACCATATGACCCAGCAATCCCACTGCTGAGTATATATCCAAAGGAGGGGAATTTAGCACATCAAAAAGATTATCTGCAACCTCAAGTTTATTGCAGATTACAACAGCCAAGATTTGGAATCAACCTAGGTGTCCATCAACAGACGAATGAATAAAGAAATGGTGGTACACATACACAATGGGATGTTATATAGCCACAGAAAAAAAAAGTATGAAATCCTGCCATTTGCAATAATCTGGATGGAACTGGAGAACATTAAGTGAAATAAGCCAAGCATGGAAAGTCAAATCTCACATGTCCTCACTCATATGTAGGATCTAAATATTAAAAACAATTAATCTCGTGGAGATAGAGAGTAGAATGATGGTAACCAGAAGCTGAGAAGGGTATTGGGGGCGGGGGATAAGGTGGGGATGGTTAATGGGTCCAAAAATATAGTTAGATAGAATGAATAATATTTGATAGCATGACAAAATGACTATAATCAACAATAAGTTAGTGTATACTCTAAAACAACTAAAACAATGGAATTGGAGAATTGGAATGTTCCTAACACAAAGAAATGATAAATGGTTGAGGAGCTAGATACCCCAAATACCCTGATTTGATTAATTCACATTGTATGCCTGTATCAAAACATCTCATGTACCGTATAAAGATATACTACTAGTATGTACCTGTAATAATTGTTTTAAAAAGGCAATAGCTTCCATTTGTACCTTAGCTACAAGCAACTTCTTCTTTCTTCAAATTTGTGTTACATACATTTGGCCTGAATATCAGTTTTTTTTGTTTTGTTTTTGTTTTGCCTTTTGAAATTTTTGTATATCATAGATTACATACGGAAACAAAAAAACAAAATAGGAAACACAAATGGGAATGAGAAGAGAAATGAAAGAGCCCCCCCCCCAAAAGGTTAAAAAAATAAGTTATTTGAAGAAACATTACAAGTATTACATTATTTTGAGACAGGTGAAAACAGCATTGATACTGAAAGAGCAACAAGGCTCTGTGAGACTACTGGGAAAACAACTCATGACAGTGGAATTAAATTCAAAGTGCAGAACTGTGAATGAAAGATCTGTATGAGTTATGAAATCTTCTTAAATCTATTGTTTGCTAAACTTCTAATTATATGTGTGAACATAAACGTACACATACAAATACAGATATAAATATATGTGCATTTTTGTGTGTATATATGTGTATATACACATATGCAGATATGTATATGTATGTGTTATATTTTGATCCTATAACATAATTTCCTGGGAAGGACAGTGAAAGGAGCATATGCTACATGTCTTTTCTATTCTAAAATATTCCCTGCAAACTCTAGATCCCATATCCTACTTCAGCTGCCACCATATTTCTCCCTTTTCATTATTGCAGATCATTTTCAAAGCAGCCACATACATTGTCTTTAGTTACTCTCCCCTGTTGACTTCATTAACTTTAATTGGCTTCTTTCTCCATTATCCCATCAAACTTTTTAAGGTCATCAGTTTCCTCTTATTGTCAAATCCAATGGATATTTTAGTTTCTTATCTTAGTTCACCTGTGTGCATCATTCAAAATATTAAAAAATTCCTTGTTTCTTGAATTATTTCCATGCATTGGTTTCATGACGGTACATATCTGTGCATCTTACCTAACTGGCTCCCTCTTCTTAATCACTCTTGTTGGCTCTCCTCCTTCCTCCCACCCCATGGTAATTTGTAGACTCAATGTTATCAGAAATCAATATTCATAACAGTTGAGTGAATGAGTGGTTTATTCCTGACATGGTGAGATGTCAGCCAAGGGCCAGAGCACACACTACACCCGTAGTGCCCAGGAAGTGAGTGCCAAGTACTTAAAGGGATATGTATATTTTCCTAAATAATAAATGAAGTCTCAAATGTTTCCATGTGTGATTTTCTGATCACATTATTGTTCACTTTGTAACATCCCATGCGTATGTCCAGGCTCACCAAAGATACAGTAAGGTCTTTGTGGATTAGAAATATACTAGATTTGATTTCATATTTGTCATAGTGCAAATAGGAAGCATTAAATAAAAACATACAAAATGAATGGAAATGGAAGAGAAGTAAAAGGATGAGTCATGGAGGGGCTGATGGGGTCTCTGATAGTATGTCATAACTCCAAAACATTTGAAAGACATCATAGCATATGGATCCAGAAAATGAAGCCATGGTCCCAAAGATCCATTTATTTTATTTACTATTAAATCTTGAGAAATTAGTTTAACATCTCTACACCGTCATTTTCTGGTCTGCGATTTGGGGATAATAATACTAACTCCTTATAAATTAAGTATGAGTTTGCAGTGCTCTAACAATTACAAAGTGTAGCTAAGGGCCTAGTACACAATAAGTACTCAACGGGATTTATTTAGTTTTGTATTATTAGCAAAAGCTTCATGAAATTAATATTTCACGTATAATATTCTGTGCTTTTTTCTTGCCTTAAAATTATACATTAAATATATATTTTTAAAATATAAAAAATAAATACTAATTTTTAATATTCCCTTTGTTCATATTCTGGATTAGCAGAATTTCAATATTCTTAAATTCTCAGCTTGTGTTATAAATCAAGGAAAACTGCTTAATATTGAAAATAAGTTAGACAATTCAAAGATATTTTGTTGTGATTAAAAAATAATCTGAGGGGAAATGAGATGAATATAGTAATTATGGAATCAATTTTATAATTTCTTAAAACACTAGATTCATTTTCACATAGTTTGAATTTTATTTTATTCATCTGCTTTTGTTATTTCGGTTAGGTTAATATAAATTTTAATACAGGAAATTTTATTTATTATGGCTTCCACTTTATATTTGTTTGGGGATTATATGATCTAATCTGTGTAAGAAGGTACATATTAGCATATAAAAATACAATAACCAGAAAAACAAAAAATAGTTCTTCGTTTTTAGATGCAGTATATAAACTCTAGAAATAAAATGAATAAAGCTATGTTTAATATACTCAGTGTTGAATTAAGGTAAAATTTGTAGTATTGAAAAAAGTTGCAAAGATTCATACTGTTAGAGAACAATTGCAGAAGTGTTTTAATAATGAAAATCACAGAAAGTTAGAACTGTCTTGCTTTATTTCTCAGGCATTTCTAACATTATAGTGTTTTGTGCTATGAAATATTAACTGCTTATATATTTACCATCTGAAAATCAAATATTTTATAACATGATTTGTCATCAAAATATATAACTATGCAATTGCATATGCAAGATACCATGCAACACATTCTTTTAATAATATCACAATCATCTTACTGACAACTTTTTCACTCTGCTAATTTCATTGAGTCTCATCTTATTATTGTTAGTGTCTTTAATTAGATATTGAAAAATTAAATTTGAAATGCAGCCAGGCATAGTTCTTTAGTTGTTATGATATCATATAGTAATTTTTAGCCTGCACATTTTGTGTTTTATAGCCAGGAGCATATCTATTATCTTTCTGACCAAATTACCTACTTATTGCACAAATAAAACATCAAATTTACTGCTTTGTTGTTGTAAAAAATGTGTAGGTATTTGAAAATATTTGGACACTATCATATGTGAATTCATATGAATAACTGACAGTCATTTGATTCTTGAATCAGAGTTACAGAACTGCCTTGGTCTGAGCTAGGTAGGGCACTTTCTAGCATTTTAAGAATGGACAAATTACCTAAATTCTTTGTGCCTTAATTTTTTCATCTGTAAATTGCATAAAGAATAATATTTAATGCATCACATTATTATAAATAACAATCTATAAGAAAACTTAGTTCAGATTTAACACTTCTACTACCCAAAAGTTATATTAGGGTGGTTTCCTATTATAATACAATAAATAAAATGTTCATATTAAGAAAAAGGGAAAAATATTTTTATATTCTTTAAATAAGTTTTTTGCAAGTTTCATAATTAGAAGAGTAAATTTTATTGTTTCAAACTACAAATAGCCCATATTAATTTAGTATTACCCTGGTCATTTGACAAAAAGGATATTAGTTTCCTAAGTTGCCATAACAAAGTACTATAAACTGACTGGGTTAAGAAAATGTAAATTTATTGTCCTATAATTTTGGAGGCTGCCAAAATAAAGATGTTGGCAAAATTAGTTCCTTCTGAAGGTTGTAAGGGAAGGATCTGTTCCAGGCCTCTCTCTGGTTTGTAGGTCTAGGTCATCTTCACCCTGGGCCTCCCATGTGGTCTTACATCAACTTCTCTCTATCCATGTTTCTGTGAGAGTTCTCCTTCTTATAAGGACACCAATAATACTTGATTGAGGACTATCCTAATGAACTCATTTTAATTTGTTTACCTCTCTAAAGACTCCGTCTCCAAAAGAGGTCACATTCTGAGGTACTGTGGCTAGGGTTTCAACATACAAATTTTGAGGGAACACAATTCAAACCATAACACCAAGTATGAAAGTCATGTTTTTTATTTCATTGGCCATCTGATCCTCTATAACCTAATAAATAAATGTTTATAATAGGAATATTACCTTAAATTTATGGAATATTATATATATTATATGGTGATTTGGTCTTCCATCTATCACACTGTGTCATACGATTCTTTACTTGAACCTCCTTTACTTTTCTGATTGTCCCTTCTACATTTCCTGCCCTGGTTCTTCTCCTCTGCCTATAATAAAACATACATATTTCCAAGGCGTCAACAGGACTGCTTAACTCGAAATTCTTTCTAGAGATTTGTGTGTTATAGGTACTCATTTAGACTTCTCACCTTAACCCTTTTCCAAGCCACAGGTATTAAAATTTAGTTGCCTATAGAATATATCCATCTGTTCTGTAGCATTTCAAACTTAAGATGCCCTAAATGGAAATCTTCATCTTCATTTCCCCTGAACAGCTCAACTTCATCTCAGTTAAATACATCATAATCACCTAGTCACTGTATTTGAATATTGGATATCATTAGTTAATTTCTCACCCTTATTTACAATCCAACATATCTAGCCTTTCAGAATACTGTCCAAGTGGCCAATTTCTGTCTCACCTCACCTGGAGTGCTAACAGAACTGGCAGAGCACTTGGTGGGAGCAAGTAAGAAAAAAAGGAAAGAGTTGGGCACCTTGCTATACCTCAGTAAGGCTTTGAAATATTGGGAGAAGGCACAGACCCACATGTTTTACCTCTAGGAGGGAAGGAGAGAAGCGGAGCATGTCTCCAATGTACACCCTTTCATTTCACTGAATGAGGTGCCAGTTTCTGTCTCAGCCAGATCACTGACATAACTTGTACAGTTTCATGGGTGCAGCCAAGAACAAAGAAAAAGGGGTAGATGGCTTGCTGTTTAAAAGGCTATCAGAATCTCAAGATTAAATATTAGTAAAGGTTTTTCCCTATTGAGGCAAATCTAAAAGATTGGGAGAAGTGGCTGTTTCCTCAAATGTGCAGACACCATTGCAAAGTTACAAGGAACACAAAGAATCAGGGGAAAATGGTACAATCAAAGGGACAAAATAAATTTCCAGTAACCAATTCTAAAAAAAGATCTATGAATGCATAAAAAATAATTCAAAATAATTATCTTAAAGAAGCTCAGTGAGTTATAAGAGAATACAGATAAACAACAAAATGGAATCATGAAAATTATACAAGAACAAAACAGGAATATCAACAAAGAGACAGAAACTATAAAAAATAATCAAACAGAAATTTGGGGACTGAAGGATACAATACTTGAACTCGAATATTCACTTAATCATCAAGCCTTGATAACATGAATCTAACTAGAACTTAAAAAAATCAACAAGAAAAAAATCAAACAACCCCATCAACAAATGGGCAAAGGAAATGAACAGAAACTTTTCAAAAGATGACAGAATAATGGCCAGCAAACATATAAAAAAAATGTTTAACATCCCTAATCATTAGAGAAAGGCAAATCAAAACCACAATGAGATATCACCTAACCCCAGTGAGATTGGCCTCTATCAAAAGATCCCAAAACATCAAATGCTGGTGAGGATGTGGAGAGACAGGAACACTCTTACACTGCTGGTGGGACTGCAAATTAGTGCAACCTCTGTGGAAGAGAATTTGGAGATACTTTAAAAGCTAAAAATAGAAATACCATTCAATCCATCAATAGCACTATTAGGCATCTAACCAAAAGAGCAAAAGATATTCTATAGTAAAGACATGTGCACCTGAATGTTTATGGCAGCACAATT
Organism: Indri indri; assembly: GCA_004363605.1. Classification (NCBI taxonomy): domain Eukaryota; kingdom Metazoa; phylum Chordata; class Mammalia; order Primates; family Indriidae; genus Indri; species Indri indri. Next base: position 6,899 of record RJWJ010032270.1, read on the forward strand.
CACTATTGCAAGGATGTGGAAACCACCTGAGTGCCCGTCAATTCATGAGTGGATTAGTAAAATGGAATATTACTCAATTATAAGAAAGGACAGTGATCTAGACTTCTTATATTTTCCTGGATTGAACTTGAGCCCATTATCCAAACTGAGGTATCACAAGATCAGAAGAATGGGCTCCACTTGTATTTGCCATCAAATTGACACTAACTGATTAACACTATGGTGCTCACATGGTAGTAATATTCTCCAGGAATTAGGGGGATGGGGGTAAACTCACAACTAAAGGACATGGTGAGCATTGTAGAGGGGAAGGGCATGCCTCTAACCCGCTCTTGGATGAGGCAAAGACACAAAATGTAACCAAAATGTTTGTACCCTCATAATACCCTGAAATAAAAATAAATAAATAAATAAACCTCTGGAAAAACAATAAAATAGAATAAAATGTAAAGTCAGAAAAAAAGAAAAAAGAATCATCAAGCCTGAAGACAGGTCATCTGAAATTATGCAGTCACAGGAGACAAAAGAAAGAATGAAAAAGGGCGAAGAAAGCCTAAGTTTCTTGTGGGATACCATCATAAAAGGAGTCAAAAAGGAGTCAAAAAAGGAGAATGAAAGAGAAAAAGGCATAAAATCTATTTAAAGAAATAATGACCCCCATTTTCCCAAATCTGGGAAGGCAAATGACATTCCAATTCACAAAGCCCCAATTTTTCCAAATAGGAATAGCTCAAAGAAATTTACAATGAGACACATTATAATCAAATTGTCAAAAGTCAAAGACAAAGAAAGAATTTTGAAAGTAGCAAGAGAAAATATGATATGTCACATTCAAGGAAGTCCCATAAAACTATCATGTTTCTCAACAAAAATCTTGCAGGCCAGAACAGAATAAAATGATATATTCAAAGTGCTGAAAGAATAATGCCCACCCAGAATACTAAACCCAATAAAACTGTTCTTCAAAAATGAAAGAGGAAAAAACACATTCCCTGACAAAACCTGAGGGAGTTTATCAACACTAAACCTGCCTTACAAGAAATACTAAAGTAAGTGCTACAAGATAAAATGAAAGATTGTTAAATAGAAAAATGAAAGCATGTGAAAGTATAAAACTCAATGAGGTAAGTGTAAACATATGGAAAAACACTGTCACCACTTCTAATCAACATAGTACTGGAAGTCCTAGGCAGAGCAATCAGGCAAGAGAAACAAAGAGCATACAAATCAGGAAAGAGGTCAAACTATCCCTGTCTGTCAATGATATGCTCTTATATCTAAAAACCCTACAGACTCCACCAAAAGACTCCTAGAATTGAAAAATTCAGTAAAGTCTCAGATTATAAAATTAATGTACACAAATAAGTAGCATTTCTACATATCAATAATACCAAACTGAGAGGCTAATCAGAGACTAAATACCATTTACAATAGCTACTAAAAAACAAAAAGAAAAGAAAAAAGAAAAAAACCTAGGAATATACTCAACCAAGGAGGTGAAAGATCCTTACAAAGAGAGCCACAAAACACTGATGAAAGAAGTCATAGAAAATATAACCAAGTGGAAAAACATCCCATGATCATGGATTGGAGGAATCCACATTGTTGAAATTTTCTTACTGTCCTAAATGATTTACAGATTCAACGAAATTCCCATCAAAATACCAACATCATTTTTATGGACATAGAAAACACAATCCTAGACTTCATGTGGAACCAAAGAAGAACCTGACTAGCCAAAGCAATCCTGAGCAAAAAGAACAAATCTGGAAGAATCATATTACCAGATTTCAAATTACATTACAAGACTATAGTAATATAAACATCATGGTACTTGTATAAAGGTAGGCACGTAGACCAATGGAACAGAATAGAGACCACAGATATAAAGCCATATAGCTACAACCATTTGATTTTTGACAAAGCAGACAATAACATGGGCTGTAGAAAGGATGCTGTATTCAGTAAGTGGTGCTGGGTAAGTTGGATAGCCACATGCAGAAGAATGAAATTGGATTCCTATCTCTCACCATATACAAAAATTAACTCAAGATGGATCTAAGACTTAAATGTAAAACATGAAACCATAAAAATTCAAGAAGAAAATGTAGGATAAACTTATGAACATTGGCCTAGACAAAGAATTTATGAGTAAGTTACCCAAAGCAAATATAGCAACAACAAAAATAAACAAGTGGGACTTAATGAAATTAAAAAGTTTCTGCACAGCAAAGGAAATAATCAACAAAGTAAATAGACAACCTGCCGAATGGGAGAAAATATTTGGAAAGTATACATCTAACAAAGGACTAATATCTGGAATCTATAAAAACTCAAACAAATCAGCAAAAAAAAAAAAAAAAAAAAAAAAAAAAAAAAAAAAAAACAAAAAAAAAAAAAAAAAAAAAAAAAAAAAAAAAAAAATCATGAAAAAGTGGGCAAAAGAAATAACAGATTTTTTTTGAAAAGCTAGACAAGTGGCCAACGGACATCTGAAAATATGTTCAACATCACTAATCATCAGAGAAATGCAAATTAAAACCCCAGTGAGATAACACCTCACTCCCGCCACTGCGGCCATTATTAAAAAGTCAAAGAACAATAGATGTTGCCAGTGGATGCAGTGGATAGGGAATGCATATATACTGTTGGTGGGAATGCAAATTAGAATAACCCCTATGGAAAACAGTACAGAGATTCCTCAAAGAACTAAAAGTAGACTGACCATTTAATCTAGCAATATCACTCCTGGGTATCTACCCAAAGGAAAAGATATCATTTTATAAAAAAGATGCTTGCACTCAAATTTTTATTATAGCACAATGTACAATCACAAAGATATGGAATCAATCTAAGTTCCCACCAATTGATGAGTGGATAAAGAAAATGTGGTGTGTGTTTGTGTGTGTGTGTGTGTGTGTGTGTGTGTGTATACACAGTCTGTACTACTAAGCCATAAAATGTAACAAAATGATGTCTTTTACAACACGTGGATAGAACTGAAAATCATTATCTTAAATGAAGTATCTCAGGAATGAAAAAACAAATACCTTATGTTCTCACTTATAAATGAGAGTTAACTCAGGGGTATATATGGTCATAAAATCATGTAATGGACATTGAAAACTAAGAAGGGGGAGGGTTGGAGGAGGTAAGGGATAAAAATCTACTTATTGGGTACAACATACCCTATTCTGGTGATGGGTACCCAGAAAGCCCTGACTTTAGAACTACAAAAAATTCATCCACGTAGCAAAAAACACCGGCACCCCCTGAATCTATTGAAATAAAAAAGTTTAAAAAAGTAAACATTCCACAGATAAAAAAGTATATACTATACACTTCCATTTTGTAAAATTCTTTAAAAAAGCAAAGTATCTATAATAAAAGAAAGCAGATGAATGATTGTCAGCCAGGGCAGAAAGGGGAGGGCTGGGAGGTAGAGATCATGAGTGGGGCATTAGAAAACATTTGGAGTTGGTAGATATAGTCACTATCTTGACTATAGTGATGGTTGGTATCCCAGGTCTCTATATATCAAGTTGTGCCAAATTTCTCAAATTGTACATTTTAAATAATAAAGGAGGAAAGACTGTAAAAATATTGTTACAAGAGTAGATCTCATATTAAGTGTTCTTATCAGAAAAAAAGGAATCAAAGCTAACAATTTTCCTCTTTTCAAAGGTATTTTGGTTCACCAATGTCCATTTGGTAAAGCTAACACTATTCACTTTGTCATACGAAGCATTTCACAATTTAATTCAACTTACCTTTTGAATTTCCTCATTAAACCCTACTTTTCAGCCTTACCACACTGACGATATTTTCCCAAATTTTCAAATCATTATTCCACTTCACTCTTTTGGCCACATGTGAATGCTAGCTCCTCTGCTGAGAAATACAATATGTCATCATCCCCTCCCCTTACCATCTGCTTTTCACTCACATTTTCTTGTTAGAAAATTCCTATTCACCCATCCAATATCATCTCAATTATAATCTCTTTAGTGAAGCATCAGAAGACTTCCCTAGAGAAAGAAATTATTTGTCCTTCATGTTCCTATAGTTTTGTCTTGTATCTTTATTAGCACATCACAGATTAGCCTCAGAGAAACCTAGTCCAATTGTAGGCTTTGACAGCTGTAAGCTTTTGATTTCTGAAAGGTGTATAAACTGAGTACTAGCTGCCTCATGTACAAACTGGGAACACTGATAATTATTTCCAATTCATGAGATAATTAGTTACTACATACAGTGTTCAGCACATTCAAATATTACTCTTAGTAGTAGTAGTAGTGTTGCTATTACTGCAAATTCATAATTAAGGCACACCCTGTGCTCAAAACTAGCTGCTTCATTAATAAAAGCTTTTTACAACTTCATGAAATAGGCAATAGAACTATACCCACGTTTAAATAGATGAAAAAACAGGCCCTTAAGGTATATTCCCTGTCCAAGTTTATAAGACTGATGATTGGTAGATGTAAATTTAGAACACACCTTTTATGACTTTTTACGGATATTTTATTATGAATTTCTTAACTCCACTCATAAAAGTTTCCTATTTGTAAAAAAGCTACAGTACTCAATCTGTCACATATACCTGTGGCATCTATTAATAAAATAAAGTATTTCTATTTTTTACAAGGTAAACTTTCTGTAAAAGAATCATAGCATGGTCAAAAGAAACATCTTCAAAGATTTTGTGAAGTTGATGCTTCCAGAAGGGTTTTGGAATTTAATTTCATTGTAAAAGCAGAAACCAGAAGCATATCCAAATATTTCACATTTTTCTTTTTCTAGCAGTTTAAAGAACAAGTTTTACAATTTTTTTTCTGAAAACAGTATTTATATAAGGACATGTATATGAAATAATTAATTCCAAATTCCTATATTATGCTAGATGAGTCAATAGAGCTAACCTTTACAAGTTGTGATCTTCTTAGTCAATCTAATTCATACATTTCATATTCACCATGCATAAAATTCAGCAGTAATTCATTCATTCAATCATCAAATATTTATTTAATACCCACTATTTACTGCAGTCGGGCAAACATTTATTCAGCTAGCACTATGCCACATGCTGAGGATAAACACATGAACAATACAGACACTGTTGCTACTTTTGCAAGATTTTAAATTCTTTAAATCTTAGGTACTTCCATTTTACTTTACCAAAAATTTTGCAAAATTTTTCTTGATTTAGAAATAAATGTTTTTAATGATTAAAGATTAAGCAACCACTATGTCAAATAAATCATAATTTTCCCAAATAAATTTCTCCCTGTAAAATATCATAATTTTTATGTGTGCTGTTAACACAAGCATGCATTTTTGCTTTTATTTTAAATCTCTACTTTTAAATAGGATCCTCACAAATCCTAGCCAATGTTGTGTCACATCTCAAAACGTCCTACATGTTGGCTCTGTGAGGCAACATTCTTTTATAAAATGCAAATAAAAGGAAACGAAAAAAGATTCCAAAGAAGCAGCACAATATGAGAATGCTTTTCTTTTCCAGTGCAGTAGTCAGGAATATATAGCTGGATAGAATTGCCTCTGTTTAGAGAAATAAAATGAATATATTGGAGTCAGTAAATGCATTTTCTTTGAGTAAAAGGGTTATCACACAGATATTTGTAAGTTTAGAGATGTCACTACTATAGCCTCAGGGTTTCAGAAGGAATTTCTGTGCTTTGAGATGAAGCCAGCTAAGATTCTGTTTCCTTTAATATGAGAAAGGATGACATAAATGGAGATTTAAAGTACTTGAGAAAGCTTTGAACTAGTCAAGCTGAAACTAAACTCCCATCTTGCCTAGCAAGATCTCACTGCCAGAATGTTTTCTGGTTGTGGAGGATAAATGACAATATGTACCAGCAGTAAATTGGCTTATCTTTTGGACCAGAAGAGACACTATAAATGGAGGCTAAATACCAGTTTTGTCAACTCAAATATTAACATAACTCGCAAAAAGTCATGTGCATTTTTAGGATTTGAAACAGCTTTATACCATGTAGCACTTAGACTATGGCAGAACAGCCACTAAGTGATGTTTACGACATTACAAAAAAAGTTTTGATTTGATCAAAACTTATTTCATTTCTTAAGCTGAAGAATGATGGAACATTGTTGATACCTTCTCTGTGTAGTTCTCCCTTCTTACTTTTTAAATGAAGAAAGAGCTAAAGACAATATTCCTACAAATGAAAAGAACTTAAAATTGAAATCTGTAACCAAATTATAATGAAGTTTTTAAAAGGTGATATTAATTTATTTATATATGCAATGAATAGCACAGGTTACATTTATTTCTTGGTATTTGCAGAAATGCCATCTAGCTGGGCCAGTTAAAATGGTAGTTTTTAATCTCAATATTGTATAGATCTGTTAGGAAATCAAGATTATTTAGCTCAAATAAAATATAACACCAGTAAGAACATATTTATTTATAGTTAGATGCAACACAAAATGTGCATTCACCAAATTCGAACACCTTTATAATCATTTATAATTATAATTTGTATGTGATATTGGTTTTTACTGCTTTACTAATATACAATAAACTCCTCTAAATATAACAAAGCTTAATCTTCTTAAAAAGTGTTCTAATGGCAATGGGTATTTTGCCATTTACATTTATGGATAAAATAGAAAATGTCACCAAGATCAAATACTGAGATTTATCCTATACTTAGATACATAGCAGGTACTAAGAAACTATATTCATCATGTTTGGCAAATCTTTATATAGCTGTTTTTAATTTAGAGAAGAATGATTAACAAGAAAGAAGTAGTATAGTTAAGATGACAAACATTACCGATAGGAAACATAAAATGCCTAGAAGGTAGATGAAATGCTACAAGCACGGTGTTAAAAGATGAAGATACAAAGGCACTGCCAAATGAAGAATTTTGGTTCAATATAGTAGATTCAACAGATGTAACAAAGAGGTAATTGATAGAGCAATGGGAAATACTCAGATTCAATATGACATTATAAATATTTTAAAGTTATATATTTGGGATGGACATGGGATATAGTAGACCTCCCATGAAATGCATTAAATGGAGAGATTCAAAAGAAATGGGTCTTATTATAGAAGACAAAATATTGTTACATATCAAAATATTTCTCCATTACTATAAATCAGAGGTTTAGATTGTTGCTCCATGAATTAATATAAATATATCTGGAAACAGGTTATATCTCTGGATCTTTGCAGAGCTTTGCCCTGTAGGAATATGTGAACATGTTGGTTTGCATTTCAAATGCTGTTGCTCCTTGGGAGGGTGTCTCTGAAAGACAGTAGCAGCTGCATCCCACAAGACGCCGCGTTTTTCAGGCCTAAAGGTTTGAATTTGCTTTGTAAAGCAAGCGAATCTGTTAAAAACTACAGGATGAGAGCTGACGAAAGCTGATGAGAGCCGACTATACCTTTGTCTCTGTGTATTCTTTTATTTTCATTATTTTCCATTTTTCTATTATTTTCTTATCCCTTGCAACTCTACCGAAGGGACCCGGTTTTTTGCAGGGAGCATTAGCCACGCTCCCTGCATTAGATAATTCTCAACGAATTATTTTATTAGAGATAAAAGAAGAGAGAAAATAAAGGTTTCAGGAACAAAACTGAAACAGATTGATTAACATTTCATGACAAAGATGAAAAGACAGGCAAAGAAATATGTAGTAAGACGTGATTATCCAGTCATTTGTTGGAATTTTCGTTTACATAAAACTGGTTTAATAATGCTTGATATGCCATCTCCACACAGAGTAGATACTTTAGAATTATTTGTGACCACTTAAAAACAATTTAAAATAAACCAGGTATGAAGAACACCTAAGGAAAAAGTAACCCTATCATCTTATGTGGGACAGTTCAGTATAACCAGATATGTCTCAAATAATATTATAGCAGAGTTCTAAAAAACAGGGAATAAAAATGTTGGTATTTCTTGGTGCAAGAATACAGATTATATGAAGCTAAGTGCCAGATTTTTGTTTGTCCTTAACGAATTAAAGAATAATGATGGCAGCATTTTGTTAAATCTGAAAAAAATACTGTGACAATTTTAATTAGAAATTATTCTAATGAAGAACAACAAAAAAAAGAGTTATTCATAAGGCATTCTAGGATGAATGCAAATTTTAGGAATGGCATGTTCGATAAATACAAATGAAAGTCATGGAATCCGTACCACATATTGCTATACTTGAGGATTGTAAAACATAATATGATTTCAATGATTGTATAGTTAATATATCAAATACAAAGAGGTTTGTAAAAACTGTAAAGGGTGACAAAAAAGGCAATAAAATTATGTTCTTGTTGAAACAGAAAATATCCTACAGTATAAGGCTTCAGAGGCTTTTTGCTTTATTTTATTTTGTTTTTATTTTAAGATATAAGGAAACTGTTGTCAAATGATTTGCACAAGGTCACATGGTTGCTCAGGAACAGAACTGGAAGTTCACCGATGACCTTGTTTGTTTCACCAAATCAAGATCACCTCTAAAAAAGACCCCCCAAAAATTTAAAAAGAGACCCAAGGTATGTCATAGAAATCTTATAATATCTGAACACTGGCAGGAGGAAGAGGTGTTAATTGATCTTGTTTGTAATTACTCAAGGAATGTAATTAGAATGGTGGAATAAAAAGATGAAATTAGAAGGACACAGATATTCACTTCAAACATAAGTAGATTTTCAAAATGATTATTCAAAGATGAAATGAGACACCTTTGGGAAGTATTGAATTATTCCTCACTGGAACTGGTCATGCTTAAGAGCAATAAACACTACTCAGAAATGCTGGAGTTGGGATTTGAGAATCACCTGGATTGTTAAACCAAATGAAATGTTATTTCTAAAATGTCTATAATTAAAAGTACATGCTCAAAAGGATTGATTTTGGAGAAGTAGCAAGTGCCCATTGTCCTAGTCACTTCATAGCTGAATTCCCTAACATTTTGGAAACTGTTCAGACAAGACTATGTTTGAAGGCAGAGAAAGTTGGCTGCATAATATTAAAACCATTTTTACTTTCCTTAGTTACTGAGCTATACAAATTGCAGACCACTGTGTGCCTTATGATATAGAATTTTGTACAGAGTTAGAGAGTACCAAGCAAACAGATGACAGAACAAATCTATTATAGCTTTCAGAAAAAAAGATTTAAAAACAGGATGATCCTTCAAAATTACTAAATTCTCCTCCATTCTGAATTTTTCAATAGGCCATTTGATTTGTTGATTATTTATTTTCATTACTCCACCTAAAATCCTGAGTTTGGTTTACATACAATGTGAAGAAAGGTAGGAATAGCCAAATCTAAAGCAAAAAACTATCTCAGATGACACATAGCCTATATTCATGGTGTTCTGTTTGACTTTCCTCTATTTACTGACTTGGTTTGTGAGTCTGTGGTTGATACCTAAAGTACACTGTCCTGGACCAAATTATGGAGCACTTTGTCTGCCTTCTAATTTGGAGTCACAGTTCATCTTGACCTTGCTATTTGCATAAATATCAAATTGGGCAATGACCTCATGTGTTACTATATTGCAGTCCCTAGTTATTGACTTGGCACTTATGGAGGGCTTTTCATTTACAGCCTGGTGCTGACATTCCTCAGACAATACTATATGCTACTTCTTACTTACTAGCATTAGCACTTCAGGTCGCCCAAATACATTGTACAGTAAAATTCTTCTGAACCTGAAGCAATTTACAGAGAAGTGACTGCTTTATCTAAAATTATACTGTAAATTATTATTTATATATATGCTGTTTTCCTACTGAAATAAAACATATTTCCTTTAAAAAGAGAAAAGAAAAATCAATTATATTTTATTGTGTTTATAAGAACAAATGACATTGTGATGCACAGAAAAAAACTATTTTTAAGACATTGGAATAGAAGAATTAGAATTATGCAAATAGCACTGTAAGATTTTTAAAGATACTCAATTTCTTTTCTACATTTTTAATGACTTTGAGAAAATATACATAGCTTGCATTTTAACAATTTAAAAGCAAAGTGACTTTTATTAATATTAATTTATATCTCCTGAAGCATATTATTCATTTTAAATGCAGTATTATGCACTATCATATTTATTCAATGCTGATTTAAAAAATGACAACTCATACTCTAAAATCAATTAGCAATTTAAATGAAGTAAAAAAATTAGTCAAAGTATTTCTTTTCACTTTTTCTAAACCAAAGAAGCTTAAAGATATCATTGTCCTCTCTATTTTTAATTTAGCTACAAACAATAACCAAGTATTTATATGCATATTTTATTTCCTTTAGTTTAATACATGTCAACGTCCTAATTTATGTAAAAAGCGATAAATATATGGAGTATTTTTAAACTTCAAAACTAAATTTTTGAGAGAAGTTTAACAGAAATAAATTTCAGTTTGGGCTTGATTAATTTCATACTGATGAATAAAAATTGAGTTAGTATGCTAAATTTAAAAATTGTGATTGCTGGCAAATTATGACAATTTTTAAAGAAAAGCATCTCTTTTCCTTTAGTAAGATTATGATAATTAAAGTCTATTACCAGATTACAAAGATACATTACTTTATGATGTTTTACTTTAAAAAAAGTTACTAGTTGCATTGGTCTAAGTTGTTTTATTAAGATGTGATTGTGTAAACATGACTCAATTATAAATTTTTAAATTTATGAAATTGTAGATGTGACATAAATATATAATATGTGGTTTAAACATTGGTCACCCAAATGATCAGGCACTGTTTTATTATTGGTGTTTTTAACATAAAGCAGTGGTTCTCAGACTGTGGTCTTTGAGAACAGCAGTATCACCATCACCTGGAAATTTGTCACAAAAGCAAATGGCCTCATCCTACAGTAACTGTGCGGGGAGGATCAAGCAATGCAATGGGTCTTTTAGCAAGTCCACTGGGTGATTCTGATACACAGTAAAGACTGAGAATCATTAACCTAGGAGTTTCCACTGGTGGTGCCATATTAGAATTATCAGAGGAGTTAAAATAAATACATGCATAAGTCTCATCCCATAACAATTAAAATAAATTATCTGGTAAGAAGACATACTACTGTATTTATTAAAGCATCCTACTTCTAATGTGTAACGAGGGCTGAGAACCACTGGTTTTGCCTAACATCCAAAAGAGTTTATTCTATTCCTCTTTCCTTTCTCTGGACCTGTGAGTGTGCCCAGTCTTTCATTGACCTTTTGATTCAAAAATTACTACCTAATCACCAGACTCTAATACCCAATGCCAACCCTTCCCATTTTTGTGTGACTTCCTGTTGGGATCCATGCTATTGCCTTATTTGTATATTCTAAGTGATATATCAATTTAAATAGACTACTATCTCTACACACAGATAACATTTTATTAGTAATTTTGAATAAATATAAAGGTGACCCACGAGGTTTATTGCTCCTTTAGACTACCCATCTTATCCCATTGGATCTGTTCCCGAGTGAATATTTAGGTGAAGTTAATCACAGTGGAAATTTATTATAGGTACATTGAATTTGCTACTAACTTAATAAACTAGCTTGTTCCTACTACGCTATGCTATAGCTTTAATAATCACCCCCAGAAACAAAGCTATTCATTTATAATGGGATTATAGAAATTTAATATTCACATGGAAATGCAGGCAAGTAGTAATTTTTTAGGCTTAACAAACTCCCAGTTATACCAGGGATTTGGTAGGCATTAA
>RJWJ010032271.1:0-18801 GCA_004363605.1 Indri indri
AGCGAAGCCATGGGTATACACGGTCATACAGAGTGTCATAATGGAAACTGGAGACTCAGAATGGGGAGAGTGGGGACTGAGGGATCAAAAATTACCTATTGGATACAATGAACACTATTCGGGCGACAGGTATAAGCCCAGACTTTACCACTATACAATTCGTCCGTGTAGCAAAAAAACACTTGTTTCCCTGAATCTACTGAAATTTTTAAGAAAAGAAACGAGTTTTTGCTGAGAAAGGGAAAGGGAAAAAAAAAGCTTTAGCTAGAGTCTTTCTAGAAAGAGTGCATGATAAAGGGAGTCGGGAACCCCTCTTTGCAGACTGAGACGGCTGTGTGAGGGGGTTAAAGGCAGTTTGCATAGGTTTGGGAAGGGAAGATGAGAATAACCAGCCCCAAGAAAACCAGTCCAATACATTAAGGCAAATTTCAAGATGAGACACATATAAGTGGGAAAGCAGCCCTTGCACAGGTTCTGAAGAAATGTGTCAGAAAAACGTGTGAAGGTTGGACTGGAAGGGAAGTTAGCAGAGCCAGGTAGGAAAATCATGGCTGAGTGGAGTCCGGGTTAGATGTTGGACTAGTCTCCTCCTGAGTGTATGCCCAAGGAGGTTAGGGACTTGTCTTGCTCACTGCTGTATCCCAGAGTTCGGGACAACTCCTAGACCACAGTGGCATCTCCAAGGACAGTTGCTGGGTGAATGACTGTAGAGAAGACACATCCTGGTGGACTTCCTCTTCTCAGAGTGACAGGGTAGGCAGGATATGTTTGGGCAATGGAGACTTTTGCCTCTAAGTCCTAGGCTTTCTCTCTTGCTGTGGGAGACCATACCTGCTAAACACAGAAGGTTAAGACCACAAATGTCTGAGCCACAAATTCCACAAAGGAATGCACCAGGATCCAGCAAATAAGACTAGCTTTGAACCTGGTAGAGAAGGAAGGGGCTAGCTTAAGAGGCAGGTTATACATTTTAAAACTTCCTGGAACCCATTCTACTAAGTGAAGTATATCAAGAATGGAAAAACAAGCACCACATGTACTCACCATCAAATTGGTATTAACTGATCAACACTTAAGTGCACGTATAGTAGTAACATTCATCAGGGGTCAGGCAGATGGCAGGGGAGAGGATGGGTATATTCACACCTAATGGGTGCGGTGTGCACCGTCTGGGGGATGGACACGCTTGAAGCTCTGACTTGGGTGGGAAAAGGGCAATATATGTAACCTAAACATTTGTACCCGCATAATATGCTGAAAAAAAAAAAAACTTAACCTGAAAGGAGTCAGGGAATGACTAACAGAGGGAAATGGAGCACCAGAGGGCTATCCCATGGCCACAGGAAAAAAGGTGGCAGAAAGAAAAACCTGGAAGATGAGGAGAGGCAGGGTTTTGGAAAGGAGACCATGGCATGAAGAGACCCAGTGTTCCTGCAGCTGAGTCAAAAAACTAGGGAGAAGAAAAATGCCCTAGTAGACAGGATTCACAGGGCCCGAACTGGAGGCAGAGCAGCAGCTAACGTGGCCAGGCCAAGAAATGCCCAAGGATGCAGGTCACGATCACAGAGAGGAGCGAGAACGTGAGAAGAGCAAAGCCACACACACTTGCCTTGGGCGGGTCTTGCTTACAGGAGCGAAGGGCAGGGAGACCGATCACATGAAACAGCCCCAGGGGTACCAGGAACACAGGCTCAAAGGGGAAATGGGAATTAGGAGGTTTGGATGCCAAGGAGATAGAATCTAAGGAAAACCCGGAGGCTGGGGCTGCACCTGGGCAAATGCCAGTCTTATTGGCAATTCTAGCAAGTCTGAAACCCAGAATATTTCCTATGTCTCACATTTGTTTTCTCCATCTCCTTTTCCCCAGATGTCACCGAGCATCTGCTATATCCCATGGCTGGCAACAGAAACATGGGTTCTTAGAACATAATGTTGCTTGGCTAAATTTGGTGAGGCTGGGGCTGGGGCTGGGATATTCTTGTGCACCCTATTGACTTTCATATTCTTTGAAAAGTGGGACACACAAGGGCCTTCAGATTGGATAAATCCAAGCTCGTTGTTGCTTCGGGAGCCACACCCATGCCGGGTAGACACACGAACAGCTGCCCCTGGAGGAGACACTCAGACTCCAACTGGGAAGCTCCCCTGGCTGACTCAGGGGACTTCAAACCTTGGGAGGGAAGGTCTTTCATTTCTTTGGATTTTAATTTGCACAAGGAAGGGAGCTCTAGATTTGAACTTTGATATCTCTCCTAGAATTTAATAATGGAGAGGGCTCCACGGAGCTCAAGTTCAGGGTATTTTTAAGTTGCTGGTATTGTGCTCGTTGGGGTATTTTTATGCTGTCATGTGGTATTTGTGGCACAGCTTCCTCTGCTGAGCTATATTGGACAGTGTGGCTTGAAATTTGAGATGGAAAATACAATCAGGATAAATTTTTGGCCCAGGGTGCAGTGAGGACTTGGAGAGATTTTACCAAATGCCTTGTTTGGACCGTTTCAGAGGCTTCTGGAGGTAACAGCTGAACTGCCCGCCCTGCAGGCTCCCGGGTAGTGATAAGAGACATGGCCATAAGTTGTGAGGGCAGAGCTCCTCTGCTGGCCTCCGTCCTTGAGAGGGCAGGCGTCCCTGGCTGACCACAGGTTTGGCCAGTTAGTCCAATTAGATAAGTGGACAAAACCTGGGTGGAATTCAGGTGCAACCCTAACCCCACCCGATTCCTGTTTCCACAGAGGAGAGTCTGCTCCTTCTCTGCTATCTGCCAACCTAATCCTTCTAAGGACTGTGGAGTAGCTAACATTTGGAAGGCCAGGTGTTCCCCAGGAAGTGAGGTGGGCGTGCTACACGTACTGCTCACAGACAGAAGGCACACCCGTAGAGTGCCTCAGTGTGAGTTTGAAAATGGTGCCCCATCTGGGCAGGCACAGCTGCACAGGAGTGGGTGAGTAGATATGTTTGTGAAAAGACAAATGTGCCCTTTTTGCTTTCATAGATGCTTGGTGAGTGGAGCTGGGGCTGGGCTTGTCCCCTCAGGGCTGCTGTCAGCCTTCAATACTCTTTCTTGCTCTCCCCGCAGCAGGGAAGCACTGGGTGTGGGCTGCCTCTGAGAGCCCAGCCCTGGACCTCTGCTATTTCTGTTCAGCTTCTCAGGGCCTGTGGTCTTCAAGTTGTGGGAGGGAAGTGAAGGAAAAGATTCTTTTTAGCCCAGCTTGTCCAGGGGCTCCTGTGTCTTAGGGGTTCCTGGGTACCTGTCTGACCCGTGAGTACAGCAGCCTCAGGTCCCTTCCTAGCCAGCATCTCTTGTAATGTCCTTTGACTGCTGGAGCCTTAAAGGGCAGGAAGGGTGAGGGGAATAATGAATCAAACTCTTCCCAATCCCTAACAATAATGGTAATTAATATTTGTTATATAATAACAACATGAGATCTTGTGGGGATCAAAAACTTTTTTTAAGGTGATTTTACATCATGGCTGAAGATTTTACACTGTGGCTTCTGTCAGGGATGAATGATGTGTAAACCCACCCTGTGATCCATTAAAGGAATCACTTTTGCCTCTCCTTGAACCCTATCGTCCTGCCTGGAGCTGTGAAATACTATTTGTATAATAAGGAACATACCCAGACTGTAGGAGTCTTGTTAAGATAGAACTCTTTAAGAGAGCTAGGAGTGTGTGTGTATGGGGGTGGAGCAAGAGTAATAAAAGCAGAATTGAAACTAGAATTTTACTCCAATCTTCAGGCCAAGTCTGCTCCATCCAGGTATTCACCTATTCACCTATGACATGATCAAAAAGAGGTCTTTAATTAAGGACTTTGTAAGGTGGACAAAAGAATGCATCGAACATGGCCTAGCCTGGACTATACACAGAGAGGAGAAATAAATATTCTCGTTGTAGTTCTATGCATAAATTGTAAGAGATATGTAGTGGGTTCTGTTTACCACTTCCAAGTCCTGCAAGGAGCTTTGGAGAACGAGTGTCAACCCAGGCTTCTCTTCTCCCAGCCTCTCCTGGTCCCCTCTGTGGGGCCCTGTGGTCCAGTGCTGCCTGCCCTGGGAAGTCTACATTTTTCCTCCAGACACTTAGTGCCAAGTGCCCTTGACTTCGTTTCTGCAAGCCCTCAACATTCACTGGAAGCGTGGCTTCTGAGGAGCTTCCCAGTGCTCCCTTGAGCTTTGCATAATTCTGCCCGCCTGCCTTTGGCTTAATTCAGGAAGGGGTGCTGAGGCTGCAGCCTCTGCTTTTCTCTAAATTGACAGCTCCTGTGCTAGGGTTTTTCCTGGGTCTGGGAGATTTCCTGGGACGTGGACTGTCAGGGCTAAAACTGGGAATGTTCTGGGCAAACCAGGACATGTTGTTTCCCCTACCTGGTGCCCCGATTGTCTTGTCATTCTAGTAGTTCTAGTGGCTGTATCCTCTGCACCTGATGAGAATTCTTTGCTTTCTCTAACGCCATCTCTTTTAGCTTCTGGCCTTCCCCGCCAGCCAAGCAACATGCTGTGCACCTGAGCTTGCGTAAGAATATTGGGTGTGAGTTCGATTTATAATAGGTAATGAAGCTGAGGTTTTTCCTTTTTGTGTGTCCAGAGTCTGTGGGAGAGAAAGCCGCAGAGACATGGTGTTACCTATTAGACAATAGGGTCCTGTCGGAAAGGCAATTAGGGAAGTGGCTCTCACTTCAGCACCCAGCCCCATCGTGCTTAGAAGTGTTGCCGGGTTTCTCCGGGTTAAAATAGCATCCCTGCCTCTTCTATACAAAGCTGTCACTTCTCTCATTTCACATTCACTTCGTGCCAAACATTAGGAGTTGCGTTACTTTCCTCAGTTTCTCTTGTTTCCATGGTGCTGACATGGCCAACTACCAACTCTCTAGGATTTTTTTTTTTCTGGTTAGAAGAGTCTGGTCTGTTGCCACAGCACCTACAGCCATACGGAGCTTTCCAGTGGTAACCATGTGACTCAATGAGGTGGCCAAAATGCAATTTATAGGATCTGCTAGAAGAGTCGTGCAGCAAATCCGTGCCTATGGGCTTGGCTACGGTGCGTAATGTGCTGATACCATCAACTTCAGGACAGAGGTAATCTGATTGCAATTCCAAACTCATTATTTCTTTATTTGCATTCAGTATCACAAAGCCATTCATGAGAAACACATTTTTAAAGCATCATTACTATAAAATTTGTTAAACTGAGTGTAAACATTTTATCAGCAATATGTTCTGAAGAGTTTTTTTTTTTTTCTTTTTTTGTTTTTCAACTGAAACATTATTTCACAGCTGCCTGGCTCCTGGGTTGGGTCACAAGTTAATAATGTCTCTACCTCGAAATGAGATTGGTCTGTTGCTACCTGTCTTGTAAATTAGGCCACAGTGAGTTTTTCATTCCTTACGGCTGCAGCAGTAAGCAGTGCATCATCATTATGAAGCTTTCTTTTTTACTTTATCTTGTACTATCAAGTGTAATCAGAGGACCGGGAGGGCCTGTGTTCCTTGGCAGGAGATTTCAGGCACAAAAACATTTGGTTTACTGGTCTCGGGGGAGCCCTGATGCTTCTTACACAAGGGAGATTGCTTGGCACAAATGTTACCCAGACAGCAGAATGCTCTTGAAAAGAAAGACCTTTCAAAGGGTAGAAAAAGATTCCGCTTTGAACGACAGCATCCTAAAGTTAAAATGGCTTTGATCCTTGACCTTTTCTGATGTTACAACTTTTTAAGTTTAGGTTTACGAGTTTATGATTCAAAATTGAGTTTGCCTTTTCCCAAGCACATTGGTTGCCAGTGGAGTACAGAGCACCACCAAATGAACAGGAATAACTTGTGCTCAGAATAATTAAATTATTTCCAGGTAATGGGGAAACTAAGAGGGAATAAATAGTTGTCCATCAGATTCATATGACTTTGAATCCTGGCTGCATCTAGCTGTGTGACCTCAGAGAAGTTACTGGGCCACTCAGCTTCATTTTCCTTATCTCCAAAATAGAGATGCTAATGCTCACCTTAGAGAGTAATTATAAAGATTCAAAAGTAAGCCATACAAAAATGTCAGTAGTGGCTATTTACGAGTCTTAATATTTCAGCTGTTTTTAAGGCTGACACCTCTGAGGAGACTCACAGAGCATTTGTGGCTGTGCCGTAGACATCTATGTGTGTTGAGGCTATAAACACAGAGGCACGAAGACCATCCGAGATTTGTTATTGAAGAGAGAATGGTCTCAGCTATTCTAGTCTGAGCCACAACTGCAAAAGAGTATTAGTTTCTCCTTATGTTTATATAATCATTTCAAATGAACTTTTCTAAAACATACATTCCTCATTCCAGCCCTGTGGGTAGGACAGAACTGATTATCCATATAGGCATTATGAGAAAGATCACTTTGGGGAAGAGTATAGACTTTTATAGATCATTTGGAAAGCAGTTGCAGCCAGATAATGGCTGGCGTTACCCTTTTCCTGCAGTTTTTAGAATGGCCCTTGGGGAGCACATTCCTTATACTTATGCCCTTTGTGGGGGTTGGAAATGGAACACTTGTGTTTCTGCTGTCCCTGGGTTGGTTTGAAGTGGTGAGGATCTCCAGAGGCTGGAGGCTTGGCCATAATTACCAGCTCTCCATGGAGACTGGCCTCACCCTAGGGATCCATGTGGGTAGAAACAAACAACTGAAATCCTAGAGTCAGTACTTGGGTTCAAGGTGGGCTGAATCCTTTTTTTTTAATGCTGAGATTCTGTTCCCAGGATCCTAATTATAATGCCACCTTCTGGCCACTAATCCTGAGACTTACCTCTAATATATTGGTTGTTCAAACTTCTAGAAGACCATGGTCTCTGCCATCAGAGAAATTATAATGTGGTGGGGAGACATGCATGCCAATGTAAAATTACCAATAGCACAAATGCTCTGATTGTGGTATGTTAGGAGGAAATATAATGATGTCCTGAGGAATTAAAGACAGACTTTTGAAAGACCAGGTTCCAAAGGGTAGGAAGGAATTTACTAAGTGAAGAGAGTGAAGGTATCATAAAGGGAATCAGTATATGCAAATTTCAGGAGGCGGAGAAAGCATGGTACATTTGAATAATTGAAATTAATTTACTGTATTTGAAAGACAAATGCTTGCTGGGATTTAGGATGGAGAAGTATCAAGCAAGATTATGGATGACCTAGGAGAATGTAGAAAGGAGTTTGTAATTTATTCTGAAGACAATGGGAAATCCTCTGAATGATTTTATGAAGAGGAATGACATGATTGTATTTACAATAGATAAAGTTCATTCTGTGGTATGGAGTGTAGATGTGAGCTGTGATATTGGCCTTAATTAGAGAAGTGGCAGTGAGTAGTGAATAGTGAAGTAGAAGTGCATTAATAGGCTGACGAAGGTAAAGAATCAAAAATAAGGCCTAGGTTTCTAGACTAGCTACTGAAAAGTTGGTGGTAAAGAATTCCCATTTGATATTTTGTATGATTACAATTCTTTGGTAAAGTAATTTTTAAATCTATTTTCTTGATCATAATAATAACAGTTATTTTAAAGTACATGGCTGGTAACTCCAATATCTGGATCACCTATAAATCTATTTTTGCTGACTATTTTTCTTGTGAGTTTCATTGATTTGGTTTTGCTTTCTGGTATGTCTGGTAATTTTTTTATTGAATTCTGAACACCTTATTTAAAAATTTTTCAAGATTTCAGATGATGTATTATTCCTGAGTGAGAAGTAAGTTGTTGCCCTCTTCCTCTTTTTCCTCCTTCTCTTTTACCTCCTTCTCGTCCTCCTCTTTTGGTTTTGAATCTTCAATGAAAAAAAATATATGTATAATATCAAGCTCAAGAACACTGTGTGTTTGGTGTGTCATTGCGTCAGGGTTGAGGATGTACGTGATGAAGCCAACAAACAGAATAAACATGAACAAAGATAAGCACGGTCACAGAACAAGAAACTTGTGCCTGGCATGGTTAAGTCTTGTCTCAGTTTCCTCATCACTCAGCAGCATGTTGGGGATTCCATGGCCGATGGAGAACAGATTCCTGCAGCACATGGTGCATCTTCCTCAGAAATTTCTCATCATGTTCTTTCCCTTGGGTCGGCCTTTTGGATACCATTCAGAAGCAAGGCATCAGCCACCTCCAGAAGCAATGCCCAGGCTGTCTTGGGTATCATATATACCACAAAGTCAGGGTGAATGCCACAGGATTGATGTGAACCTCAGTGACCCGGTTGCACCGGGGGAAGCCACAGGGCTTTACCACATGCACATGAGAGCTCAGCAGGTTGTGGATAAGCTTCATGTAGCCACAACTCTCTCCTCTAGGTCAGAACCAGAAAGGGAATAATTCTTCTTGCAGGCAGGTAGGATATGGGGAAATCATCTTGACTCAGTGAAGGCTTTTCTATTTATTATTTCTCTTACCTTTAATACAGCCCTTCTGGGGTCTCAGTTGAAACCCTCAGTATTTACAAGGGCCTTATTCATGGCAGGCTCCAAACTCCAATTTTTGTCTTCCTAGCACTATGAGGCTACATGATTCTATGCTAAGATTTTTACTGTCTTGGAAACCTCTTTCCACTTGGTTTCTCTGTGTCTCATCCAACACATAGCTTGGAAATCATAAAATGACTTGGGAAATGGTATATCAGCTTCATCTTTCTGTAGTTCCTTTTTCTCCAGCATCTTGGGCCTCAAGTTTTGATTTCTTTGTAGCCTAAACCCCAATTTTTGTCTACGCAGCCAGCGAAACTTCTGCAACTCTAGATCACTGATTTTTCACCCACACCCAGTACTCCAGGCCAGGAACTGATAAATGACTGGAGGAGAAAGCACATTGTTGAATGCAGGACTCATCATCACTAAGTGTTTCCCTTATTCAGGGATTTTGGCCCCTCAAGTCTTAGATGCTTTGGTTATTCTCTGATGCTATCAAACAGGATTATTATCCAGCTCTTACAGTTTTTATTAGCCAGAGTTAGTCTGATACCATCTACTCTATCTTAACTGGAAGTGTAAGTCTGGATGTAATGTATATCTTAAGTATGTATAAACAGTTTTAAAATTGGTTAAAAACAAAAGCAGTAACATTAACAATGTTAATTTAATATGATGAATCAAGGTATGCAACTATCTCCTAACTTCAGGTTTTAAATTGTGCTATGTGATAATTCAATTTTCATATCTCTTTTCTCTCTCCCCGCAACTAAATAACTCAAAATCCAATTCATACCATGTGCTGTGACATTATTTGGCCTTCACTTTGCATAAACATTTTATTTAAGCATAGGATTCAAATATGTTCTTTTCACTTTGGTTCTGAGTACTTAAAATAGTGTTTTTGGCACCAACACATTGATAGAAATGGAGACAAACGTAGGCACCGAAATGTCATGGCAGTCCTTGTGTCTTGGTGGTCATCTTGATATTTCGGGACATAGTTATGTTAGTGTTCTTAGATAATCACTGAAATGAAAACACAAATTTTAAAAATTACCCTTACCGAGGCTTTAAGACTCTATGAATGTAAGAGTAGACCCCAGTTATCGAAATGGCTACACTGTAAGACCCAACAGTGTAGCGTGGGTCAGCTCGAGTCCCAATTCTCCTACTTTGTTCTCTACCTTTCCACACCTGCAAGTGAGAAACACGCCAGGCCCAGGAAAGCCTCCCTGAAATCTCCAGGATCCCTTGGGAGCCCTCTACACTAACGGAAGTCCTACCCCTTCCCAGCCCTTGGCCAGCACCGGTTGTTCCTCCTCCTCATTAATAAGGAGCAGGTGGCTGCGGCACTGATTTTCTCTTCCAGAGAAAACCTGGGAGACAGGAATCCCCACAGAGACAGGCGCAGCCTCAGCCTCAACCTGGCATTTGCTGCCATCTTTCAGTAGATGCATATTTGTGTGTGTGTGTGTGTGTGTGTGTGTGTGTGTGTGTGTGACAGAGAGAGAGAGAGAAAGAGAGAGAGAGAGAGAGTGTTGGTTATGGGCTGAACTGTGTCCCCTCACCAAATTTCTATGTTAAAATACTAACCCTAGTACCTCACAGTATTATCACTGTATTTGGAGATAGGGTCTTCAAAGAGGTAATTAAATTAAAATGAGGTCATTAAGGTAGGCCCTAGGCTGACTGATGTTAGGGCCTTATAAGAAGAGAAAATGTGGACACAGAGAAGGAAGAGCATGTGAAGACACAGGGACAGGACAGCCATCCACAAGGCAAGGACAGAGGCCTCAAGAAACCAACCCTGCCTACACCTTGATCTTGGACTTACAGCCTCCAGATCTGCAAGAAAATAAATTTCTATTGTTTAAGCTACCTAGTTAGTGATAGTTTGTTGTGGCAGCCCTAGCAGCTAGGAAGAGAGATGGAGGGAGAAGGAGGGAGAGTAAAGGGAGGTGGGGGTGAGAAATAAAATGAAAGAGGAGAGAGACAGGCTCGAGGTCTGGCAAGCATGGAGAAGTGATGCTGGCAGGTGCAGGGAGCCAAGGGCAAGGCTGAGGGTAGTGCCAGTCTGGCTGCATCCCACTCACTAAGGGTCTGTGCTTTCAGAGAGGACAAGACACTTCCTGGAGACTTGGGCTTTTATTCTGGGATCTGTTATACAATAGTATCAAAAAGCAGCAGGCAACCTTGCTTTTCCTGAGCTCATATTCTGCTTTCTGGGCCTGGCTGACCGTGAGACTGAACAGACGGGATGAAAAAGCTATCAACTCATAACCTGCAGCAGGAAGAGACAGGAACAGACCTGGCAGAAAAAAAGTGGAACTGTTCCAGATCTAGGTGCCGTTTGAAAAATCTTAAAACACACACGCATATAAATGTTCATGCAAATTCTCCACAAGTTGGAAATCAGTGTGGGGTATTGGAAAAGATATTGGACAGAGTTAAAGAGACTTGAATTTAAATCCCTGCCCTGCCATTTACTTGTGTATAACCGTGGGCAACACACTCGAACTCCTTGAACCTGTGTATTTGAATTTATAAAATGAAGGTACTGCCAGCTGCGTCAATACGCCACATTATTAGAGATTAGGTGAGAAAAATATGTGAAAAGGTTCTTAGCCTAGTGTCTGGCACATAGTAGGAGCTTAACAGATGCCACTTTTCTCCTTCAAGTAGAAACAAAGCCTTTCCTTCCATTATCCAAGTGTGGGGTCCTTAACATTCAGCAGTCACTTTAAAATATAAATAAAAAATATTTGATTATGTTTTGAAATCAGTTTGATGGGAGTGAGGGTGCGCAGTGTTGGGGTGGGATACTAAAGTGAATGGAAGTAGGGGTGAGTGGGTGGGGTAAGGGGATGGGGCTGAAGAGGAAGGAGAAGTCTGGGGAGCCCATCATCGTCAGAACAGCCCACCAAAACAGTTGACAGCACAGAGAGGGAGCCAAGGCCAGGCAGATCCTTTGCGAGGCCTGCAGCAATGCCACGATGGGGTGGGGCACACCTGGAAGTGGAGTGGCTGAGGGGGTGGGGTGTCTGTACCTGGACAGCGGAGGAGAAAGGCCTGGTTGACGAGAGAGGGTGGGCTCCAGCAGAAGTGGTCCAACAGGGGGAATGGGCTATGCTCGTCACAGGATTTCTGAGACCTGGCTGCAAAGTGAAATGCTAAAATCGAGGGAGCCAGAGGCTCTCTAGGAAAGCCTAGGAGAAAAGATCAGGCCAAGTTTTTCTGTCTTAGTTACCGTTTCTCACCAGAGAACTGCAAACACAGCAATTAACCCAAGGGAAAAACCCATGTTGGCAAACATACCCAAAGCTTGACTATCACAATAGTGTTTTCAGTGTAAGAAAAAGATAATAGTACTGGTGGTATCAGACACACTTATTCATTGTCTTCTTTAAACCCCTGGTTTTACATTAGTGGGGCCGAAAGAGGCAGAGTCACCTGAACAAGGCCACGGTTTGTTGACTCTGAAGTTATGACCGTAAGACAGCCAGCCATGGGCAGGATCGGGAGTCCCCTCCAAGGGTGGCCATAGGCTCCTGGGTGAAACGTACATCAGTGTACGTTCCTGTCCTGCTGTTCCCACCCTGCTGTTCCCGTCCTGCTGTTTGCAAAGAGAAGACCTTGCACTGTGATTAGCTAAAATTGTTTCTAATGTGGGCTTGCATGTGGGGGTGTGTTGGGTGGAGGGTGGGGATGAAGGCAGGAGGGAGAGAAACTTCTAAATCTGTGATTTGCATCTGCTCCGGTATCCAGCCCAGAGCCCGCACTCAGTAGGTGTTCAACACATGCTTGTTGGAGAAAAAGGGTGGGGGAGGAGGAGCCATTAGTAAAATAATTAACATTACACAGTACTTACTCTGTGTCCTATGTTCCCTAAGAGTCATTTAATTCTTCCATCATCCTTATGAGAAGGGTATTTGTTATCATCATCTTCATCACCACCACCGTTTTAGAGGTGAGAACACAGGTGCAGGAAGGTTAAGTAATCCGCCTAAAATCGAAGATTACCAGTAAAATACAGGATGCTCAGTTATATTTGAATTTTAGATAAACAATGACCAATTTTTTTTAGCATAAATATGCCCTGAATTATTACATGGAAGTATCTATAGTGACAAATTATTTGTTACTTATCTGAAATTGAGACTTAACTGGCTGTACTGTATGTTTATTTGCGAAATCTGACAGCCACACTAAAGTGACACGCAGAGCAAGGATTAAAACCACTCTTAACCACCAAACTTTGCGTTTTTAAAGTGCCGACTGGTTTTTTTAGAGATTTATTTCTGATGACTTAACTTTTCTCTAGTTCTTGGTCTGTTCAGGTGTTCCACTTTTTTGAGTCAGGTTTGGTAATTAATATTTTCTTAGGAAGCCATCCATTGCATCTAGACTTTCAAAGTAGCTGGCATAGTGCATTGTCTTAAACTTACAAATCTTCTTAGTGTTTGTAATTTTATCTTTTTTTTTGTTTTGTCATTCCTGATGGAGTTTACTGTCTTTTTGCTTGTTAAAGTCATAGCCTTTCCATTGTTTTAAATTTTTTTGGAAGAAAAAACCTTTAGTTTTATAATTTATGACTACAGGGTTTTCTTTTTATTTTCTATTTCAATAACTTTTGTTTTATTTTTATTATTTCTATTTCTTTACATTTTATTCTATACTTTTATCTTCTTTAATTGGATGCTTAGCTCCTTATTTAAAATGTTCCTTGTTTCCTAACACAAAATATTAAGCCTACTCATTTTCTACTAAATATCACTATTTGGCTGATTCTTGTAGGTTTTGATATGTAATTTTCTCAATGTTTTCCTAATTAAAATTCCAGTTTTGATTTTTTTTATAACTCACAGATTATTTATGAGAGAATTTTCAAAATTTCCAAGTGGATTTTTTTATTTGTTTACTTTTTAGGGACTAAGTTTTTCCTTGACGTTTTCTAGTTTTATTATATGTTTTCTGTTTGTTTTGGAAATAATAGACATTTTCCTGGTGCCATAATAGAAGTTCAAAGTTCTAAGGGTGTTTGAAAACAATGTATTTTCTGTTTGTTAAGTTTTACGTGTATATGTCTATTGTTTGATAATTATTACTCAACTCATCTGTAGTTTATATTTATCTACTAGATTTGACTATTTTTAAGAGATGTGTATTAAGGTGTATTGGAGGTTTCTTTTTTTTTTTGTTTTGAGACTGTCTCACTCTCTTGCCTGGGGCGAGTGCCGTGGCGTCAGCCTAGCTCACAGCAACCTCAAACTCCTGGGCTCAAGCAATCCTACTGTCTCAGCCTCCCGAGTAGCTGGGACTACAGGCATGCGCAACCATGCCCGGCTAATTTTTTCTATATATATTTTTAGCTGTCCAATTAATTTCTTTCTATTTTTGGTAAAGACGGGGTCTCGTTCTTGCTCAGGCTGGTCTCGAACTCCTGAGCTCAGAACTATCCGCCCGCCTCGGCCTCCCAGAGTGCTAGGATTACAGGCGTGAGCCACCGCGCCCAGCCGTATTGGAGGTTCTTAACATGCTTGTGTAATTGCCTATCTGTTGTATTTCTAGTAGTTATCATTTTATCTACTTTAGAATTGTATTATTGCTACATTAAAAATTTTAACTCTTACAACATCCTTGCAGATTTTATCTTTTATCATAAGAAAACATCTGTCTTGTTTTGAAACACTTTCAGCCCAAAATCCACTTTATATGATGTAAATCGCACTAGCCACCCCTCTTCTCAGGCTTCGTCATTTTGAGGTACATGCATAGGGCATGAAATTGGAGTTTACTTTGCCCAATCTCAGAACCTTTGTTGTTTTGTCTTTAAAATAGCTTTATTGAGATATAATTAATGTACAATAAATTGCACATATTTAAAGTATGTAATTATGCACCCATTAAAAATCATGACAATGTTTTTAATGATTGCTCAATGATTTCTTTATTTTTGTTTATAATAGAGACATTACAGTTGTCATAATTGAAATAAAGGACATGTTTGGCATTATTTTATGCTTTCTATATTATTAATATTATGTATTATTTATCCCTGTTTTTTCTCTCACCAAGTTTTACCGCATTGAAACAGTTTTTACTTTTACTTACGATTTTGGCCTTTGGTGATTTGGAAGCTTTTCTAGATGATCCTTTTTTTTGGTAGGTGGGTGTATTTTGAAGAGTATATTCAAGTCTGTATTTCTCTATCAATCCATTAAATGTCCCAGTGTCCGAAGACGAGACTTTTTAGTATAGTTTTTATTCAATTCAATTCCAGCCATATATCCCACATCAAAATGAAGCTCTTTGGGTGTTTTTACTTCTTCAATTCCTCTATCCCTCCCTTACCAACTATTGAGTTTTGCTGGAATCCTTTGGAATTTTGATTCCTAGCTTTTTAAAATTCTTATAGAATGGTCCAGACATGGTGGCCCATGCCCATAATCCTAGTACTCTGGGAGGCTGAGGTGGGAGGATCCCTCGAGGTCAGGAGTTTGAGACCAGCCTGAGCAAGAGTGAGACCCTGTCTCTACCAAAAATAGAAAGAAATTAGCTGGACAACTAAAAATATATAGAAAAAATTAGCCGGGCATGGTGGTACATGCCTGTAGTCCCAGCTACTTGGGAGGCTGAGGCAGAGGACTGCTTGAGCCCAGGAGTTTGAGGTTGCTGTGAGCTAGGCTGATGCCACGGCACTCTAGCCTGGGCAACAGAGTGAGACTGTCTCAAAAAACAAAAAAAAATCCTTATAGAATGGCCTATTTAATCCCTTTTATTGTAGTTGGCCTTCCCTTTATATCCATCTATTCTGATATAGCTGTAGCTTTCACCTCCTTAGTCCTAGTTGCTATCCGGGCGCCTCTCACTGACTGATCCCTCTAGCAACTGACTCACTGGCCCCCTTCTCCACTCCTGTCATCATTCTGGGGGCTTCATTATCACAGGGGTGACTCCGCCAACATCCTGACCTCTGAGCCCTAGGCCCTCCTCTCCTCAGAGACCACCTCAGTCACTCACCAGGTGACATTCCCCAGGCTTTGTCATTATCAGTAACCGAACTCCATCAGCCACTGCAAGGCCACCTTCCCTCCCTCCCGTCTCCCAGCTCCCTTGCTCAGCTGCTCTCCAACCTGATCTCATGGCTCTCACAGCTCCTTTCCTTCCTCATCCAGCTCGGATTCCACGGTTTAGCCCTATAGCCTCCCTTGCAACTCCTTTGACTCACTTGCCTTTCTTACAGTGGGCTGACTGGTGGCCCTTAAAAGATAAGCCCACCTGAAGTCTGTAAATCGCCTTATTTGGAAAAAGTGATCTTTGTAAATATAATCAAGTTAAGGATCCCAAGATGTGATTATCTGGATTAAGGTGGGCTCAAAATCCAATAATAAGTCCTTAAAAGAGAAGAGAGGAGAGGGGAAGGAAGGGGAGGGAGGGGAAAGGTAGGGAAGGGAAGAGAAAGGGAAACAGAAACACACAGAGGACAAGACAATGTGAAGATGGAGGCCCAGAGTGGAGTGATGCATCTACAAGCCAAGGAATGCCAAGGATTGCTGGAGGCCACCAGAAACTAGGAGAGGCACAGAACAGATTCTCAGAGCCTCCAGAAGGATGCAACACAGCTTACACCTTGATTTCAGACTTCTGGCCTCCAGAACTGTGAGAATAAATTTCTGTTGTTTTAAGCCACCAATTTGTTCTGGCAGCCCTAGGAACTAATACATTGCTGTTCATGTGCTTGACTGAAAAGGCCTGAACTATTTAAAACCAACTCTTTGCTATTCCTCACTTATACCCAGGGCACTGAACATTGCCAAGGGAAATCCCACCCAGCTCCTGGGACTCCACACCTTGCAGGTTTTTCTCCTACTCGAAAGGCAGTCCTCCTCATTCTCCGCTGCTGGCTTCTCACCGACCAGAGCTCAGAATGCGGGGTGTCCTGGGGCCCTGCTCTGTCCTCTCCATCAACACTGTCCCCCTAAGAGATCCCATTTAGTCACAGGCTTCAGAAACGTAAACACACTGATGCCTCTCATTGTTCTTTCTTCAACCTTCATTTACTGTTTGAAAGTCCAGATTCATATCTGTTACCTCTCTCCTTGGATGTTTAATCAGCATCTTAGATTTACCAGGAACAAACAGAAATCTGGACTTCCCATCTGACAAATTCGCTCCCCTTTGTTCCCATCTCAGTAAATTACCTCCAACTCTTGAGTCACCCTTTGTTCCTCTTTCACATGTCTCATTTCCGACATATCAGCTCTAACGCCAGATTTCTCCAAATTCAATCACTTCACAGCTCTCAATTCTAAAGCTTCGGTCCAAGCCCCAGTCATCTCTCTGGAATACTGTGACAATGGCCCCTTGATTGATCAGGAGCCTTGGCCCAGAATCTAGAGTATGAATCTGATCATGCCACTTACTTCCCGATCCCTCCGCTTTCCCTCTACCCCCCACACATACACACAGTCCTTCCCATTACACTTGGAGAGAAATTCAAACCCTGTACTGTGGTTCCACAGACCCTGCTGACCTATAATGGTCACAGTGCACTAACCACTGCAATAAATTTGCCCAATAACCAACAATGGCTCAACTTGTGTAGGTATTTATTTCTTCTTGTTCACATAACACTGAGGTAGGTAAACAGATTGGTAAAGTTGTTCTTCTACACACGGTCATTCAGGGATACAGGATGTCTTCTTCAACATGTGGCTCTCTTTCAGAGTCACCCTGGGGGGGATTTCTGTTGCAACTAGCTGTGCAGGAAAACACACAGGGAGAAGTGCATATGTGTGGTTTTATGAGCAAAAGTGAATATCACTTCTGTTTACATTACACTGGCTGGAACTCTCACAACAACACCCAACAGGCAGGGAGGCTGGGGAATGCAGTCTAGCTGTGTGCCCTAGAATAAGAGGAAGCCTGGATTCCTGTGAGTGGATAGTGGTCTCTGCGACACTCCTCCCCGTGATATTACCTTCCTCCACACCTGCCCAAGTTCTCTATGTCCAGCCATGTGGTTTCCTTTCTGAATGAGCCGAACACACCACGCTTATTTCTTTCTCAGAGACTATTTCTTCTGCTCAGAATGCTCTTCTATAAGTATGGAAGGTTGCCTTCTTCTTGCACTTGATTCTCGACTTGAACGTCATCCCCAACTCTGCCAAAGCAGCACCAGAGTATCAGTCCCTCTCCTCCTCATTATCCCACTGAATCTTCTTCGTAACATTTAGTGCCAGAATGCAGGCTTTTGAGGGGCAGGGGCTCTGTCTTGTTCACCACTGTTTCCTGGAACAAAATAGGAACTTAACGAGTATTTTTTCACTGACTCCTACTCTTTGAATATTTCATCCTACCTTGAGACTTTTGTTCTGCTTTTATTTTATTTATTAAAACACTCCCTTAAGTAATTTACTGAGAAAGTATAGTTGAGTGGCACATACATTATGAGTCTTCTTGTGGTGAAAAAATCTTTCTCTTTTCACATGAATATTTTATTGAATAGTGTAAGATTCATGGGTCACAATGCTTTTCTCTAAAAACTGGACATATTTCGTCCCACTGTCTTTGAGTTTTCAGAGTTGTGGGTGAGAAATCTGTTGCTGATTTGATTATCTTGCCTTTGAAACTGGCCTTTCTCTATTTGGAAACCTATAAGCAAATCTCTGTATTCTTAGAGTTCAGAAATTTTACCAGGTGTCTATCTTTTTTTCCCCCATTATTCTTATCTGAAAAAATATGTGCCTTTTCAATTTGAAAATTTGTATCTTTTTTCAATTCAGAATTTTTCCTTCTGTTTACATTTTGCTTCTCGTAGGTTTGTCCATTTGTCTCCTTCCAAAACTATCACACACGTTGCATATCGTATCTCCTAGACCTATCCTACGTGTCTCTTATTCTTGTTTCTTTTCTTTGCATTTTTTGCTTTTGTGTAGTAAGGTAGTTCTTCTACTTTATGTTTTAGATTACTCATTCAGTTTTAAATTGAATGCTATTTCTTAGTTCTACAACTGAATTTTTCAATTCAGAATTTTTTTTAAAAAAATTTACCTAGAGTCCTGTTGCATAGCTTTATGCACTTTTAATGGGCTTTCATTTAACTTTTCTTCTGTTTCTTTTATTAAAGCTTCCTTGTTAGGAAGAAGTCTGGCTCTTTGCTTGGTCTCCCTTCACACTACAAAGTCTCTTGACTCGTAATCATTCGTTCCATGCCTTTGTTGGTAGGTCTGGTTTCCTCTAGCATGTGTTCAGATCACACTGACATGTCTCTCAAGCAGAGGCGGATTGGAAAGCAAGAAGAAGGAGAAAATAAAGGACTATGGTTTCCTCCCAGGGCTGACAGCAGTGATTTAGTGGCAGCAGCAACTCTGTT
>RJWJ010032272.1:0-18622 GCA_004363605.1 Indri indri
TGCCTTCAGTAAAGGGGGAAGCGAAAGGAGTAAGCGTTAAAGACGGATCAAGAAGGGGCAGGAGAATAAAAGGAGGAACAGAAGGTGTGCTCACAGGAAGGAGGAGTGTTGAGAGTTCATGAACCATGTTAGTCCCAGCCTCCCCACTTACTCAAGTGGTAAGGAGAAAGTCAGTAAACCTCCCTGAGTCTACATTTTTTAAACTGTAAAATAAGGGTAATAGTACTATCAACCTCAAAGGGTTGGGGAGATGATTAAATGAGGTAATGCCTGCAAAGAATGAAGCAGGAAAGCTGGGCACAGTGGTTCACACCTGTAATGCCAGCATTTTGGGAGGCTGCAGTGGGAGGATTGCTTTAGGCCAGGAGCTTGAGACCAGCCTGGGCAATATAGTGAGACCCCATCTCTACTAAAATTAGAAAAATTAGCTGGGTGTGTTGGCACTCGCCTATAGTGCCAGCTACTCAGGAGGCTGAGGTGGGAGGATCCCTAAAGCCCAGGAATTTGAGGTTGCAGTCAGCTAGGATGATGCTACGGCACTCTAGCCAGGGCAACAGAGTGAGACTCTATCTCAAAAAAAACAACAAAAACAGAAGGGGCAAGAAGGGGTGAGCCTATGAACACTGTGACAAAGGCCACATCTGTGAAAATCTCCCCAGATCCCAAATAAAGGGGAAAACGGGCAGGGCCTCCCTGGGCAGGCTTGGATTTGCAGATGTGGGGTGGGGGCACCTACCTAGGGGCACTTGGAGAAGCTACCTGAAGGGCTTCAGAGAGAAAGATAAAGCACGTGGTCCTCTTGTTGAGTGGGGCTAAGTGGGATGAGAGGAGAGATCGACAGTAACTAGGGTTCGAATGGCCCAGACAACGTCGGAGAAAGGAAAGAGAAAATGGCCCTATCCAAAGCTGTGTAGGTCGCCTAAGGGATGCGGTGCGTGCTTTCTGGGGGATGGGCATGTTTGTAGCGCTGACTCAGGTGGTGCAAAGGCAATTTATGTAATCAAAGCGTTTGTACCCCCATAATGCTATGAAATAAAAATAAATAAATAAATAAAGCTGTGTAGGAGTTTCAGGGCCGAGCAGGCAAAGAGACGGAACAGTGATCTAAGAAGTACTGCGAGCATCGTGGGGGAGGTGTATGAGGCGGGTGAGGAAGATAATGTGAAGAGCAGAGAAAGCAGCGGAAAATGTCGGGCACGTGCAGGAAGAAACCAAGCAAAGGATAAGAAGTTCAAAGGATGCTTTGAAGACCTAAATCCATACGAAGACAGTATATGGCAAATCTTGTAATATAATACAAGAAAAAAAGGGGCCAGAGTTTCAGCCTATAGAACTCAGGGAAGGAAACGAGAATCACGGGTTATTGGATTTTTAGAGTGTTTTGATGTGAATAAGTGTTGAAAAATTATTTGCCAGGGGGAGGGAGGCTTTGGTTGCCTGGTGGTAAAGAATGTGAAATAATCCCTTTTATAGTAATCTGTGCAGATCAAATGAACACGTCTATAAGTTCCTACATAAACACGTGATGCTTATTAACAGAAAAGCAAGAGTAAGTCATATTTTCATCTGGGCTTCAGGAATTTAGGAGGAAACCAGTGGTCTGATTTATCAGGGATGATCTAATGATAGCCTTTAGGAAAGGAGTGAAGAAAGGCAGAGTTTATGAAAGCTACACGGTTCTGAGAAGGAAATGAATGCCCTTGGTTTGAACTTGTGATGTCCTGCCCTTGGACCCAACGCTGCAGCTGGTCAGAGAGCTGCCATGAGCTGTCCTCTATGTGCCAGGCACTTTACCTACATTAACCTATTTAGAACTAAAAACGGCCCTGTGAGAAAATATTCTGGCACACAGATTAGAAAAGCAAAGCTTGGACAGGACAAGCGAATGACCCAAGATTATGAAACTGCCCTTTATAAAGTTAATAAAGGGCTATAAGGCGGGAACTGTGGTAGGGGCCTGAATTCTGCACAGGTATAGGCATAGTTAAAAAATATATGTAACCAGCCATTGTTCCTTCGCTTGCTTTCCGGTAATTGCTTACTACTCAGGAGTCACACAGCTGATAGTCATGGAGAGTCTTCGTTTTCCTCATTGCTCCCGTAGGTAACATCACCCCTGTGAAACCCAAGGCTGGTCTTTGACATATCTCCCAGGCCCTGCATTCTGCTGGACCAACTGACCCAACCAGACTGTACCAAGGAACCAACTCAACTGTTCAACCTGGGAACTGACCCAGCACAAGGAGACAATTTCTGCTCCCTGACCCTATGAGTTCATGCCCAGCCAATCAGCAGACCCAATTCCCTAGCTCTCTGTCCACCAAACTATCTTTAAAAACCCTTTCTCCCAAGTTCTCAGGGACACGGATTTGAGAAATTCTTCCCATCCCATTGCATGGTGCCTGCCACACTAAACTCTTTTTCTGCTGTAACCCCTGCTGTCTCAGTGTATTGGCTGCCTCTTGAGCAGCCGGCAATGAACCTGGTTGGGCTGCAACAATTACACAGGCAGTAAGTGGGGAGTGAGGGCTCAAGCCCCAGCCTAGCAGACTCATGCTTGCATAACCCCTTGGCAGCTGGTTTTCCAGGTCCTGGCCTCACACACACAGAGATGTTCCCCCTGCATCCTTCTAGGCCCTTTTGGGGGTAGCCTTTCCAGGTGGCAGTAATCTCTCCTTTGAGGGTGTTTGGTTTTATGAAGATCTTTAAAAGTGCCCTTCTGGTGAAATTAAACTAGCAGCAAGTAATCGTAGCTTGAAAAGTGTAAAAAGCTTCTTCCATCACTATGCAAATAAATCAGAGAAACATTATTACATATTAAGATGTCCAAGAAAACAGGAAAGCACTTTGACTTATGTCCTACCCACTCCCACCCCCAGACTAGAACCTCCTTGTGGTCAGGGGCTGTCTTGTATAATAGCAACCTTTGTATACACTATATTTGGCATAAGGTCATATATATCATAATGGGCTAATAAAAATTAATATTTATCAAATGAAGGCCCAAAACAACTATATGCAAGAAGCCAGAGTGCAATTATTTATAATATATGAAAACTATGTTTTTCAAAAGAATTTTATCACTTCTGACAGGTGATTATCCAAATTTCATCTGTAATTCTTTCTTAGGGGAATAAAATACCATGGATGGAGACGAAGCCAAGGCCATGTGGAATTTGAAGATGTAGGGAATGTTTCTTGGCTTCTCTTCAGCTGTCTGGTGTCACCAAAGAAATACTCTAGAGGGCCAGCTCGGATAAACTTATGACCTCTGTTTGGCCCCGTGTTCCTAAAAATTTTATGGGAAGGTCACTAATAAACTAAGTGTGTAAATGCTCCACCATCTAGTTAAAAAATAACTGCTACTGGAGCTGACTTACACTACATATTTTCTGCAAAACACATTTATTTACCTTTCCTTCTAATAAAATACACCCAGCAATAAATAAAAGGCAGTAAAAGTATCCATGGCTTGCTATTAAACTTGATATATTTTTAATGACAAGTTTTAGTATACTGTTTTTGGAAGGATCAGGTATTTGAAAATAAGCACCCAATAAGGACATGATTGAGATTGGCACCAAGGTACAAATATAATAATTTGTCCTAAGTACAGTGTCTGTACTCAGAGAATTTAAATGTCTCCCTCTGAAAGATCAGATTGCACTTTAAAATGGTCAATATACTTCCAGCAATGAGTCACTTGTATAAAAATGCCACCATAAAACACATTAGTCTTTTTGGGTTTTTTTTGTTTTTGTTTTTTTAAGTTTAAACTACAGTCTAGCGAATGCAGTTCATCATGCTCTTACATAAGTGCTACAGTGGCAGGGAAAGAGCCTTTGGAATTTCAGAGATTTTTTTCTTTCTTTCTTTTTTGTAAAGTAAACCTCTCCAGAGGGTACCTGACCACTTCTTGGAGACATAAGCATATGTAAAGCAAAGCGACCCAAATAAAGGAGGATTCAAAAAAAAATCCTTAGTCACTCTTAAATTTACTCTTCAATTTAGGCCAGTCCTCTTTTATAGGGGGCTCCCAGTAATTAGCCAGCAACCTTACTCTGTGGGTCTCAAGGATTAAGCAGGAGCACAGAACAAAAGGAACCGATTTGCTCACTCCTCCATCAATCCTTTCTGAACAAATCAGACTTCACTTCCTTGGCGTCCTCCTTACTCACCTTTTTTCCTCTACCCACAGCCCCTTAGAGGAAGGACTGTTAAAGATAACATGAGGGAATGCCAGCTAAACAAAATTCCTTTGGAATCAACAAAGGTTTGAAAATAGCTCTAGAAACGTAGAGGGTGGCTTTTTGTTTTCTCATTTTGGAATTCTGGGCTAAGCACAACTTTTTTGGATCACTGGATCTGCAAAAAAAAAAAAAAAGAAAAAAAAAAGTAGCAATAGGTAATAAGCCACCCAAATTAGGTTTACCAGTTTAGATATCCTCCTTTCCCTCTTGCAGACGATGTAGGACAATGTTCCCAGAAGGTCACAAAATTAAAGGAAGCATAGCCTGGGAAGGGCAGACGTGACATCTGTTGAACTTACTGTTCCATCTGTCACTGACATGGGCCACGTACAAACCTCTAGAGCTCTAGGGGTCTTTAGGAAGCCTGCTAATCCATTCCCTCTACCCATAAGCCCTTCCAAACAGAGGAGGATCTACTCTGTGTTTAAAGACCTCCAAGGCAGAGTCCCCAGTTAGTCTTAGCCAAACATTTAGGAATTAATTTCCCTGTAGCCCTTTCCCATTGCTCTGGATACACATTCCTTACCACAGTCCTGCCATAAAGAGGAAAATATTGTAGCCATGAGCTTTGAGAGGACCTATATAAGACAAAATAATTCTTAACCTTACCCAACAATCAATGCCATGAAAATATTTTTAATGGAAAACTGATAATTTATAAAGTATAGACATACATATTCTGCAAGTCTGTTCTATTCAACCTTCTTCTATGGAAAGTGAAGATTAAAGATGACTACTTATCCATTATCCTTGTCCTTACCTGGAAGCCTTGTGGAAATGCTGCAGGAACTAAGCCTGACCATTCAATGGGATGGACATTGGAAAAATGTCAAAAATTTAATTTCAATACCTAGAGAACTGCTAAATCACAAAAGAGCTTAAAGACAAAAATAGGTTGTACAGATTAAACCCCATTTCACACCCATAGCTTCAAGGACGAAATATATAATTAACCAAGAAGAGGAAAAAAGATGATTTTTGTTATACGCTTGACGATAGGTACACAGATCTATGGCTTGAGAACCACTGAGTCAAACTTAGAACAAAATGGACTGCTGATTTTGCTTCTTCAGGCCACCAGTGTCCACTACTTTTAGCGGCCACATAGTAGTACCAAACCATGCTAGAAATAAAAGCGTTGGTGAAAACGTTGATCCATCTAGTGGCTCATTTACTAATTTACCCGCAATTTCAGTTAAAATATAGACTGGAAATAAATCATATATGTAAAAATCCTCAATGTTGGTAATCAGAGAAAAAAGCAACGTACTAAAATGACCACAATGACATCTCAACAGAGCAACTGGCTGGGAAATGTTCTGTCAAAATACAGACGTAATCAGGAAGCAGATGGCAACAGTCTAAAAGCTCACTTAAGAACGTTTTAGGCATTTCTGACTGTTCTGCAAATGAAAAGAGGGGTGTTTCATCAAGAGTAACTCTAGCCGGGTCATGATAATAGGTTGCCCGGATCCTCTCCACTCGGCTCAGGAAGTAACTGGCTTACATTGAAGTAACTGGCTTACACTGAGGTGCGGGTCGGGGAGGGGCAGCTCGCAGCCTCTCGGCGGGGGTCGTGAATGCAAACTCAAATCATGCAAGGTGAAAATCACTGCAGCGCTGGCATTTTGGACGAATTTCAGAAAAGAGGCCGGGTTTCATAATCAGAAGGCAGCATTTACATAGCCCCATACTTTTTCCAATAACGCTTTCTCACGGAATCACCTTCTCTATTTGAGAGATTTCTTTTAGGTTTTTAACCTATTTTCTTGTTTCCCCAGGCTGCGTATACCACCTTCCAAACAACTAAAGAATGAAAATAAATACTGCCTACTTTCCAGAGCTCCAGCACTAATCTTTGTAAGACTTAAAGGAAACCACTTTTCTGAGTTTTAGTGTCTATAAACCCACAATCACTGACAGGGAAACGTCAGAAATATTTCATTTCCCATGATTAAAATTAATCGTTTTTGGAGGATGAACAACATACACAGCAGGTGGGGCAACTTCATCTCCGTTTCTGACCTGGGTGAAATCCTGCAAAAATGCAAGAGAATCTTTTAAGTTTCATATATTCTGCATTCAGGTTTAAGAGATTTACATCTAAATTTACATTTTACTAATTTGTCAACTGATAAACACATGAATTAAAACTCTCAAAATCATTAGACAATGCTTTTGGTAAAGAAAAAAACAAGCTTTTAAGTAAAACATATTAAATTAAAACAAAACTTTGAGTAATATATTCTACAGGTGGCAAATTCTGAGCATAACCGGAGGGCTGAGGAGATTAAAATACCGCTGTAGATGGACTAGTTCAGGTTTCAGAGGCAGAGAAACTGGCCTCAGGAGGACCGCTCGCCATTCGTATATTTTGCATAACAGTGATTCTTTCTATAGGCCAGAAAGTTGGGGATACAATAAACTGGGTTATTAAATACCCTCTTTTTAGAATGAGGATGATACAGAATCAATTTCTGTAACCACCTTTCCCTCCTGAAAACTACTTTTACCCTCAACCTAAACTTACTCTCCTCTTCAGGAATTCCCAGTATTATTTCTTTGAGATGTCTTCCCCTTTGGTAGTGAACCCTACAGAGAACCAATATTCAGAGGCCACTTACAGAAGAGCACTTTTTGGGGGTGGTCTAAATGAGGACAACTATACACATCTAGAAGTACACAGGTGTATGCAGAAGGGAAAGGGAATGCAAGAGTACTTTAAATGCTGGTTTAGCAAATGCTCTCACTCAATCCACCTTGTCTACCTTACGGACTATAAATACTACTTAGGCCTCAAAATATACAAAAACATGCAAATGAACTAGGTGCAGTGGCTCATGCCTGTAATCCCAGCATTTCAGGATGAGGCAGGAGGATTGCTTGAGGCCAGGAGTTTGAGACCAGCCTGGGCAATATAGTGAGATCCCACCTCTACAAAAAATAAATAAATTCGTTGGGTGTGGTGGCATGTGCCTACAGTCCCAGCTATGCAGGAGACTGAGGCAGAAAGATCCCTTGAGCCCAAAAGTTTGAGGTTACAGTGAGCTATGATCAAGCCAGGCCACCTACTGCACCCCAGTCTGGGTGACACAGTGAGACCTTGTCTCAAAAAAAAAAAAAAAAGAAAATGAAAAAAAAACCACAAACCATCAATGGAAGCATATTTTGCATTTTGTTATGTCCTTCATCATTCCTCAGATCATCTTCAAAAAGCCTGAAAGGTGAAAATCTTTTATAATAAATGGCTGAAACACCAGCAGAACCTAGAAATTTATTAAACTACATTTTACACATGATCTACCTAAATTCAGTGTTGATGTTTAACCAAGAACCAGGTTTGGGTAGGTAACAGGGGCCATAATTACTTTTCCATAAAATATACCCTCCTACTCTACATAAACGGACAGTTTTATGTCCGTTCTTAGTATGTTTTAAGTTAAAATTCGATTATGGATGTTTACAAGAATCAGAGACAAGAGATTTTTTCCGTTATGTCAATATCTACTGTAACAGATATCTCATGGTCAGGACAGTGGGAGGAGGGGCTGGGGTGGATTCACAGCCGAGGCCAGGGCTCCATTCTTGGGGCCTATTTTTGCTGATTCTCACCACAAAATCGTGCCACCTCAGGCAACCACTCAGAATGAATTATCACTTCTATTGGCCCTGATACTCCATTACAGTAGTTATTCTTTAATTTATTTCTTCCTTTAAATATAAACGATTTATAGCTAAGTGGAGCATATTTTAGCGTAAGAACATAGCGAATACTAAAAGAAATTTCATCTGTGCCACTAAAGACTCATGGTGGGTCACAGCTCAAGTGAAATGCTTAACAAGAAAGAAAAAAAATTAGATTATCATTTCCTTCACTGTCATTTCTTCAAAACAAAATTCATCCTATTAATAAAGATATTCATCCTTATTTTTTGCAAACAAATTTTATTAATGTCATTTATTTCCACATAAAGCAATCTAACTTTCTCAAAGAACCCTTCGAGGCTAAGAGTGCATAATTCCAAATGGCAACAAGTAAGAGACAGGGACCTCTGTCATCACGGGTGAGTCCTAGCTGTCCTTGTAGCTCAGGGTCTAAGCCAGTTTATTCCATAACCTTAGGCAAATAACTTAAGTGGTGCCTCTGTATCCCCTTTCAAAATAATTTAGCATAAAGACCCACCCTTTATCTGTTATCATTATTAACCGATAGGCTAGGTTAATAATGAACCTATCAAGGGAAAAAGAAAAATGAGAAGTGCAGCATACACTTTTTCACCCTATTGGTAAGACCTCTAGATGACATATAATACCAACTTTATGTACCTCAAAGGAATTTAATTTTCAGAACATTTAAGAGAATAAAGAGAACTCATCCTCTTGACTAAGTGTTTTAAAGCACATCAAACAGTACCTTTATGTTTGACAAAGTCTTACAGGCCACCAAATACATAGAAATAGGAATTCCAAATATTTCAGTTCACTGAATATACAAAACCAAATAAGGCACAAGGACCTAAAGAATAAACACAAAGCTAGTCTACAATGTTTGAGTTAACGTGATTTAGGACCCTTCTATTTTGTTGTGCAAGATAATTTACATAGTTCTCCCTGCTGTACATGTCCACGTTTATTCAGATTGTTAATCTTTTCATTCTGGAACTTAGAACATTATGGGCCATAAAAACTTCCAAACTCTGTTGGTATAATCTGATTCAAAATGAAAACAAAACGAAACCTTCAAAGAGACTTTCTCTTCCTTCTCTACTGCAAACTATAACTTTTGAACAAGAACATACTATACTATTACTCATAATAATCAATAAACCGGTTAGAATGATCATTGAAATGTCAATCCAGGAGGCTCTTAATTTTCCTGTCTGGTTTTCAAACAATCTACACTTCTGTGCATTATATACTGACACCCCTAAACAGACGTTCTATGCTGATTCCGGATGTTCACACACAGCAGATGAATGAACATTTGCAGCTAGTGCTGGTTTGTATAGTAACGTGACCATCTTGCTGCATTTTTTTCTTTATATTTCTTAAGAAGAAAATGAAAAAAATCAAACAGCAGTTATTATAAGAAACCCTGGTCTCTCAATTTATGACCAAGACAAGAATAGAAATCAGGAGGAATGAGAAATCTTTAGCTTTAACTGGGTGCTCACAGAACTTAAACCAATGGGCTGTGTTCAACTGAGAAAAACAGTGAATGCAGAGAACATGCAGAAAACACTGGAAATAAATCATCTAAAATTATGTCTAAAAATTGAAGCATAATTGGGAATTCCAAAATGACTTAAGATCTCTACAACTCCTCTCTATTTTTTTGGTCCATTATCTTCTGCAGAACCAATGTTCACATACATTTTTAGGAATGCATTTAGTAGAATATGAAAGAAGGGGACTTTCTGTGCAGAAAAGTGAAGAAAAAAATTGACCCAAGACCAGTTTTTTTTTTATTTACTGAGTGGTTCTGTAATATTAGAAAACATTGCCTTAGCAATCAAATGCAAACCAAGAAATTAAACACTAATCTACAGTAAAAGGTGCTACACAAGAGACATTTATTAATGTTCTGTTGTATTTACAGTTTTAACATAGCAACCAAGGTGAATTACCATTTGGGCAGAAAGCACATCATTCTACATTTATAACCCATTGGTTTCTGCTAACACATTGTAAAAGCAAGTAGTACGGTATGTTAGGGATCATCTCAAAAGTTCCAAGCTAATTCTTTCTTTGCTCCAAGTATCTAATCCTCTCCCCACTCCCAGCCTTTGGCCTAATCATGAAGAGACAAAAGAAAAAGAAAAAAAGAGATACGGATTCTAATCACACAGAGAGTGTCAAGAATCACATTTTAGTAATTAAGCTGCATTTGTCCTAGTCCTTTCTATTTTATACAGTCACAACACTTTTAGAATCCCTTGGGTACACACCACAGAACTATAAGGTACTGCAGAATTTTGAATACAGACTATAAAAAGTTAATGCTTATTATTTACCAATTAAGTACGTATTTTTTTGACCACACCTTAAATGTATTTTGCACTATGATTTTGCTTCCAGGTGTTCACACAGTACAACTGAATAAATTTCTAGATAAATTTTAACAGCAAGTACGGAATATGTGCAGAAATGCAGTCATAAAAGTTTTAACTTTTGAGAAAACCCCTTTAAAATGGTCAGCGTTATACATATCTTACAATAAAATATTTAATTCCAAATTCATTTTGAGATGGAGGATGAATAAAGCAAGATTGCCCCCTACTGACTACAGGGACATGGCTCATGCTATTTAAAATGACTACAAACAATATATAAGGCATTATTAATACATCACAGACTTGATTGCAAGAGCTTTTTCAAACATTAACCACTAATGATTCAATGATTACAGAATTCTGCATTAACTATTAAAATTTTACACCTAGGAACAAATAAAGAGAAATGATCTTTTTCAACAGTACTTTTATTTTTTAAAGCAGGTGATTATTCCTCTGTGTTCTGCATCTTGATTCACTTCCTGCAGGTGTTCTCTTGCTTCTTGAGAGAGAATTCATAAATGCAGGAAGGCCTTCGCCAGAAAACATCTGCCAGAGAAGGATATTGAATATTGAAACTCTAGTTAGCTTGTTATTTTGGCTAAGAGAAGGATGTAGTCACAAAAGAAGGCAGGATGTTTGGAGACACAAGAAGTACATTTTAACATAGTTTTAAGATTACTCTATACTGACATCATAGTATTCAATAAACATTAACATTTCAGTTTTTAAAGTTATCAAGGCCTCCAGAACTAGAAAGACCTGGAATTTTTTCTCCAAAAACCCATCAGGTCAGGAATCTCTCTCTCTCCAAACCTCCCAACAAAAGAACAGAATGGTAGGAACACTTCTTCATCCCACACTTACTCCTGTCGGTAATGACTGAAACTTAGGACACAGAAGGAGGAGAATTCAAGT
The DNA here is from genome assembly GCA_004363605.1 of Indri indri. NCBI lineage: Eukaryota > Metazoa > Chordata > Mammalia > Primates > Indriidae > Indri > Indri indri. The sequence continues at coordinate 11,222 of RJWJ010032272.1, forward strand.
GCACAGGCAATTTTCCTAATACACGTGAGGCTACTGTTTACCCTAAAAATTCTGCCAGATCTCACTCGAGGAACATTTCCAGTAAGGATGCCAATGATGTCATGCTATACTTAAACAGAGCACGGCAAAATTAAAAAACAAAACAAAAAACCCTGTAAACTCATGGGTATCACAAATACTTTTCTTAAAAAGTCAATGTATTTTGGGGACATATTTCTCTGAAAATAGTAAGTATATGTAATATTAAGTAGGCTCAAAGAGGCTTTAAGTTTAAGAAAGGAATACATATGATGGAAATAAATGCTCTCAAAATAATGTCTATACATTTTATTAAATGCAGTTTTCATCTAATACTTTGAGGCATTTCTATACTGGCATAGCATACTGTTTTGGTTCTCATGGAAATAACTTGAGAAAAACTACAAGTAACTCCCTATATTAATGCCAAAAAAAGAAACACTAAGTAGGTACATTAACTACCTAATGAAGATTTGCTGAGAAACTACTTTGTGGTACCCAGCACCAAGTGAAGAGTTGGATGGGGTTATGTACAGGCCCTTAGCTTACTTTTCCATCTCTCCGAATTACTGTAAAAGCCACAAGAAACCCTTTTGTATTTTTTCTGATTAGACTACTGCATAAATCTTTAAAAGGCTGCCAAAATGCAGAGAAGCTACAACACTGGAGGAAATTAACACTCTTTTAAAACTGTCAACATTTTTCCAAACTCCAAATTCAATTGTGTTTTGATTTCAAGTAAACCAATGAAATTAATACCAGGTCAACTTTTCTTTAGACTGAGAGATATATAAGAGACTGAGAGACTTCAGAATGTGCAGAGACATCAGACACAAGAATATAAGGAACTCTAAAAGTCAAGCAGAAACAAAATTAGTAGACTGATGTTGAATGGAGGTTTTTGCAACGAGAACAGACTCATTACAAACCTAATTTCAGTTTTATCAGTTTCTATTAATAGATGAAAACTGATGAAACAAACACTATTAGGTCAAAACACTAGAGTCTGCAACGACATATACTATGGGACAGACAATTACCTGGCCCCTTCTTTAGCTTACACTGCGTCAGCATAGGTTATCAGTTTTAATAGAACCCTCCAAGTCAAAGCCTGCCACCGAACACACATTAAAAATCCCTTAAGAGGACACAGATAAGTTACCAGTGAGTAATCTCAATGACCACACAAACTCCAAATGAAAGAGACTGACAGTGAGGCACTGCTGTCTGGGACCTGGAAGCCTGTTCAGACCAACTTGAAGTGTCACAGAAACAGTGGTGGTACACGAATTGTGGGCATCATTACTGAACTGTAGACAGGATCATTATGGAAACAAAAGGAATCCAATAGCCTACAGATCATTTAATCACAAGAGGAAGAAAATCAGTTCTTCTTGGAGACATTATGTGAATTCTTTTAGCAAAAACACCACCGGAAAACACCATCTCTACTGTCTTGTTACTGTATGATACAGTCCAATAAATCAAACTTTACCTTGAGACAAATTTCCTTTAATAAAATAAGAAATGTAGCAGGGAAGTTATAAAAAGGGAGAAATTTAAGTGTTTGTCATCATATGGGAAAAAATTAAAATATTTGACACCTAATAGGTATAGCTTACTAGGTCAAAGGAATCACTTTTTTTTAATTATGAAGAGCCCTAGCTCATTAATGATAGGGCTTAATAACATTTTCCCTTCAATTTCAGATGTGGTTAAAATAATAGATATGAAAATATTTTATGCTTCATACACGTTTTTGGCACAACACAAATAGTGTTAGATATAACCAATTAACCGTGTTACCACCTTACAGTAACGGTAGCTAACTCCGCATTTACCTGGCAGCTTCAGAGGAGGCAGTGTTCCATAAAAACGCATCTTCCAGTGACTGATAAGTAAGAAAAAGTATAAACACTTTATACTTTTTACTATTTCAGGTAAAGATGGTTCTAAAAGATATCTGTTTCTTTCTGAACAATACACAAGAAACATTTTGTTTCTTCTGTTGCTCAGTCATGTGCTTGACACCCCTGTGCCCACCTTCAGCCCAGTTCCTTCCGGCATTTTGCTATGAAGTGGGAAACCGGATGACTGAGTTTACTAATGCACTTTCCCTCTAATGGATTCTCACGGGGAACCTGACAGCTGCCTCTAAGACAGCAGCATATGAGCTTTAGTGTTCAGCTTTTCTTAACATCCACTTAGGCCAATCAGAAGGAGGTAGGTCTTTGGGGATCATTTCAAGATTTGGTTTATTTGTACTATACTTTGAGTAGCTGGAATAGAAAATTCACTATTCTTATTCCCTATTCTAGTAAAACATACACTCTTAGTATAGCATAGAAAGTATGTTATTTCTCTATTATGGCAAAATTATTTAAAAAATTCCCTGCCCTGTGTATTTCTGGCAAAAAGTAAGCCTACAGTTAGCTTTTAACTTGTGACATCTCCATCAAAGAAAGAAGTCAATTAAAAAAAAAATAATACAGCCACCATATTTCACATGATGGTTTTTGAGTACATCCTCCAACTAAAGTAAACTAAATTTGCTCTGAATTGAAAGAAAGCACTCTGCATTTGGATCTGGATGCAGAGTTCTCACCCCTTTCAGTGGACAAAGGGAACTCAGTCCCAGAGGATGCTATGGCTTCTCAGGTTCCCCCTGGGGATCCCCTGACAATTAGCAAAGAAGTCCTTAGAGTTCTAAATGCTGCTTTAAGTCCCCCAAACCCTTAATTTAGAACTCTTAATCCTGAGGGTATGTCAGAAATAATTTCAAATCAACAGGGTTACCGAATCTGGACAGAAAGGCAAATAAACTCTATTATACCCTCCAACGGAGTGCACTCATCTACCTTTGAGTAAGTTTCCGACAACCCTAAAGCACACTCCTGACGCACCGTCAGGCTCCTGCCTTACAACAATCTCCCTGAACAGCTCCACCAGCATTATTACTAAGGACTGGCTGACTTCAAATCACAACCCTAAAGAAGCATTGTTTTAAATTTAGAACACTCTCATGAAATATTTCAGAAATTTTAGAAAAGAAAACAGAATAACAATAATAAGATTCTCATTAAGTCTCCCACAATACAGGAAAACTGAGAATTTCAGGCTTTCTCTCAACCTGGCTGCATTTGCTATGCATTAGAAGCAAGATGAAGAAGGTATTCAGTCCTCGAATAAAGATTCAAATTTCCTTCTAACTGAAGAATGAATAGACAGAGGTGCGATCTCAGGCCATTTAGAAATTTTGAGCTACCATTATTACACTAGACCTACAGAATCTATTATTTAAAAAAAGAAAGGAAGAAAGAAAGAAATCGTCCCCTCAGGATATTTTGGGCACTGATGGATTAGGGGAAATCTTTGGGTGATTTCAGCATCCTTTGTAAGGAGGACTGGTAGCAACCCCCAAGTAGTAACTGTTGAATTTGTGACAGGTTTAAGAGTAAACCTAATGCTAACTACAGGTTACAATCAGATATGTACATGAAAGATGACAATGGTAATTGAATAAAAGCGCACAAAACATTTGATAAGCCTCTTAAAGTTAGAATGTCCCAAACACAAAGACGCATCATAGGCGTTAGGACCCAGGCCAGAGATGTCAATGCCCGTCTGTGTCCAGATTTTGTGACTGAATTCAAATTCATGACATATCACATATTTAAAAATATGTAATAAAAGATTCCCCCTTTAAAAAAAAATCATAAACACAAATATAAACTCCGTTAAAGAAACTGACTTTGACACAAGCCTAAAAGCCATCTTTACTTACTGAAGGACATTTAATTATACACGCAAAATGCTTAATACAGTTGGTGATACGTGGAAAACTCCATGAATGTTAATGTTAATTATTAATATATTCTTTTTTTTTTTTTTTTCTCGAGACAGAGTCTCACTCTGTTGCCCAGGCTAGAGTGCCGTGGGGTCAGCCTAGCTCACGGCAACCTCAAACTCCTGGGCTCAAGGGATCCTTCTGCCTCAGCCTCCCGAGTAGCTGGGACTACAGGCATGCGCCACCATGCCCGGCTAATTTTTTCTATATATTTTTAGTTGTCCAGCTGATTTCTTTCTATTTTTAGTAGCGACAGGGTCTCACTCTTGCCCAGGCCGGTCGCAAACTCCTGAGCTCAAATGATCCTCCCGCCTCGGCCTCCCATATTGCTAGGATTACAGGTGTGAGCCACCGCGCCAGGCCAATTATTAATATATTCTTGTACTATGCTTGAAGAAACTTTTGTTACATTCAAGAAGGTCTCATATTATTCTGTTGTTTAAAGGCTTTCAATATTGTCTCATCACCTGGCAAATTAAATATGGTGGATACCTTATTTTCAAGCACACATCCTGAGATGACAGTCTTCAAAACTGAGAACACCACTCTTAGTGTATGATTACCTATATAACTATGACACTCAACAGCAAATACAGAACAAGTTGACGTTCACATGGCTTAGCCTTTCACTGAGCCAGCATGTCACTGGGTTTAAAGGGCAGCTCTATGAATCTGATAGTTCCACTGCAAACAGGCTTAGTACTCCAGATATTTGAGAACACTGTTTCAACCTGACTTTCTAGCCTTGACCCTCAACACTCCCTTATTCCCCAATACAGTTGCTGTCCCTTGAACAAGGTCCACAGTTCCCTGTCTCTATTTCTGTTCATTCTGCCTCAGGTGATTCTGAAATTTTCCCCCACATTATCCAGTGTTCACTAGTTGAAATTCTATCTATCATTTAGGGTTTGTCTCAACTGGTACAAATACCCTATACAAAGCTTTGCCTGAGGTCTTCAAGTGGAATAGCCTCTAGGTGGTGCTCAAGATTCCACTCCCTGATCCACCCCGTTCCAAAAGCCCCAAGGAACACAGAGCCAAGTCCGAGAAGGCCTATTAGAACTTATTTTTTTTTTTTTTTGAGACAGAGTCTCACTCTCTTGCCTGGGGCAAGTGCCATGGCATCAGCCTAGCTCACAGCAACCTCAAACTCCTGGGCTTGAGCAATCCTACTGTCTCAGCCTCCTGAGTAGCTGGGACTACAGGCATGCGCCATCATGCCCGGCTAATTTTTTCTATATATATTTTTAGCTGTCCAATTAATTTCTTTTCTATTTTTGGTAGAGACGGGGTCTCGCTCTTGCTCAGGCTGGTCTCGAACGCCTGAGCTCAGAACGATCGATCCGCCTGCCTCGGCCTCCCAGAGTGCTAGGATTACAGGCGTGAGCCACCGCGCCCGGCCTATTAGAACTTATTAACATAAGTCTCTCTCAGGTGTACTCTTTCTCAAGATTCCCTCTCTCTTCCTTTAGGTAGTTGCTAATGTAAGATGGAGTCAGCCTCTGGGGAAAACCATGTCTGAATCAAAGAGCCTTGGCAGGGCTTAGTCCTCCTGTTCTAGGCAAGAGAAAAGGTCCTTTCTCCTCTTCCTTTCCTGGGGTCTGACCCTCCTCTCCAACAGAGTGATAACATCAAGGTGTGAACCTGAAGAAAGGTACGAGGAAAGCCTCAATGACTAATTTTATGAAATGGCAGCCTTGGTGGACTTGTCAGTAGCTCAGGCAAAGGGAGTTCCTGAAGTACCCTATACTCTCTCCTCACTCTGGGGTTTGGGGGCAGAGAAGGGTAATTAGGCCTTGAAGGGTTCCTTCTGAATGTCATCCTCTGGAACTGGTGCGATAGTAAGTGGGCTTCAGGATGCCAGATTCAACCAAGCAGCCAAACAGCCCAGTTCCCTGATGGCTACTAGGACGCCTGCCTCTTGCGCATTGTCAAAACTAAAACTCTGATGGCAGTTTTTTTTAACTTGCCTTATCAACAGCTTTTTTGTAGAACCCCCCTCTTACTATACTAAACTAGAAACTGCTAAAAGGCAGGGACTGTGCCTTCCTTAACTTGTCTGTACCCCCGAACACAGATACTTCCTCTAAAAACTGAATGGAAATCTGCAACGTCTCACATGATTACACCGGGACTAGAATAAATTTTTTTAATACCTTTAATAAATAAAGAGAACTCTGGTCCTGGGGAGATTTGAGAAAGTTTCTGGCATCTTCCGAACTTTTGCATAATTGATAAATCCTCTGAGAAACAGGAGAAAGCCTAATTTAAAAAAGAAAAGTCAAGAGTAAATTTATAATTTCCATGTTAAGGACCCCCCCCCCGCCTCCTGATAATAATACGTTTTTCTCCTAAAGGCTATCAAAACATGAGCAATTTCTTCCAGAATCTCTCAAGGATTTTCATACCAAATGGTCTATCCTTCAATGAAAAGGTATAATCACAAGAGTCTCTTTAGCATATTCAGAATCTAATTGGTCTAAAAAGGGCAACATAAGATGGGCCAAACTTTTACGTCTGAAAGCCTCATTGAGAGATACAGCAAAATCTACCTACTGAGTCCCAAAAAAGTATTCCAGGATAATTAACAACGAGAAAAAAAAGTTTATAACTGTGCTTTTCTCAAGTTAAAAAAAATATTTTTCCCCTTTCTTGTCATGGGATATTTTTCTGTCGACAGCATATATAATGTTGTCCACTAGGTGTCAGGATCCCCTCACCTGTGACAGAAATTCTCCCAGTCTCAACTCCAAGCTATTGCTCTGTTCTTAGTAAGGCTGGTCTTGTATGACTATACCAGAACCTACACACTCACAGAAGTTTGCACCTCTTGAAATCGTGGGGAGGTGATGTGCCCCTCCAGTGGGAATTCAGACCCTCCTGGCCCTTCTTCAGAGATGGTCCCTTAGTCTTTAGAACATTTTTGAAAACACTTTTATTGAGACACAATTTACATACCACAAAGTTCACCCACGGACAATCCACTGGGTTTTAGTGTATTTATAGAGTCACACAACCATGACCATAATCTAATTTTACAACATTTTCATCAACTGCCAAAAAACCTGTACCCATTAGTAGTCACCTCCCATTCATTCACATGCTCCCTCCTCCCCTTTCCCTGGCCCCAGGCAACCACTAATCTACTTTCTGTTGAACACATTTTAAAATATACTCAGTGGAGGAAAACTCTTTGTACTCAGACAGCGGAACTGATTTTTGGTAGTAGCCAAGAGCTGTCAGTGCTGAGCTTGGTGAACACCATTATGTCTGACACCGCAGGCAACAAGTACTATAGAGGAGGGGCGGCCCCTTCAAATGCTAGTTCTGCATGTACTGGGGGAGGCTCTTAGGGAACTGAACAGCACATGATCTGTATGGAGGGGACAACTCAGCTCCAGCCAAAGGGTGCCAAGTGGGAACGTAGGCCAGTTTTGCTAGATATTTCAACTTTTGGGAAAAGTAAAAAAAAATTCAGATATTTTATCTGAAAAATGTTTATTTTTAGATGTTGTCAAGTAATAAAAAAAAAAAAA
>RJWJ010032273.1:0-18551 GCA_004363605.1 Indri indri
ATATAACTAACTAACATGGGTGCGAACATTGACTTCTCATTTAATCCTTGCAGCAAGTGATTGAGATCAGCACATTTTTGCAGATGGGGAAACTGAGGCTAGAGCATTCAGTGACTTGGTCAGGATTATATAACCAGTAAGAAGTGAAGCCCAGATTCTGGCCTGGGCTGGCCTACCTTTGGAAACCCGTAGAGTATCATTTTACCTTCCTGTCCAGGCCCCTGGCCACATTTCTGAGAAGGCCTTGAGCATTACATAATGGAAAATGGCTCCACTGGTCTCACAGGTAATATTCTGGAACCTGCCCCTGACTGTAGGCAGGGTTAGATTTTTTTTTCCCCCCCAATAGATTTAGTGGGTACAAGCAGATTTTTGTTATATGGATATATTGCACAGCAGTGAAGCCTGGGCTTTTAGTGTACCTACCACCCAAATAGTGTGCTCTGTACTCCACAGGTAATTTTTCATCCCTCACCCGCTCCCAGCCTCCTCCTATTGAGTCTCCAATGTCCATTATAGCACTCTGTGTGACCATGCATCATATGACCATAGCTTAGCTCCCATTTATATGAACATGTTAGTATTTGGTTTTCAGTTCCTGAGTTACTTCATTTAGGATATTGGTCTCCGGTTCCATCCAAGTTGCTGCAAAAGACATTATTTCCTTCTTTTTTACGGTTGAGTAGTATTCCATGATACATATACACTGCATTTTCTTTATCTGCTCAGCAGTTGCTGGGTACTTTGGTGGATTCCATGTCTTTGTGATTATAAATTGTGCTGTGATAAACACATGGGTACAGGTATTATTTTGATATAATGATTTCTTTTCCTTTGAGTAAGATACACAGCAGTGGGATTGCAGGATTGAATGGTGCATCTATTTTTATTTCTTTGAGAAATTTCCATACTGATCTCCATAGAGGTTACACTCATTTCCATTCCCACTGACAGCATATAAGTGTTCCCTTTGCACCTCATCTGTGCCAATATCTTTTGTTTTTTGACTTTTTAATAATGGCCATTCTGACTGGAGTAAGATGGTATCTCATTGTGGTTTTAATTCACATTTTTCTGATGTGTTTGTTGACATCACCTCCTCATATGTTTGTTGGCCATTTGTATATCTTCTTCTGGAAAATGCCTGTTCATGTCATTTGCCCATTTTTTTTTTTTTTTTGAGACAGAGTCTCACTCTGTTACCCGGGCTACAGTGCTATGGCGTCAGCCTAGCTCACAGCAACCTCAAACTCCTGGGCTCAAGCAATGCTACTGCCTCAGCCTCCTGAGTAGCTGGGACTACAGGCATGTGCCACCATGCCCAGCTAATTTTTTATATATATATTTTTAGTTGTCCAGCTAATTTCTTTCTATTTTTAGTAGAGACGGGGTCTTGCTCTTGCTCAGGCTGGTCTCGAACTCCTGAGCTCAAAAGATCCACCTGCTTGAGCCTCCCAGAGTGCTAGGATTACAGGCGTGAGCCACCCACGCCCGGCCTTGCCCATTTTTTAATGGAATTATTTGTTTTTTTCTTGCTGAGTTGTTTGAGTTCCTTGTAGACACTGCATATTAAGCCTTTGTCAGATGTATAATTTGTGAATATTTCCTCCCATTCTCTAGGCTATTACTCTTTTGATCATTTCTTTTGCTGTGCAGAAGTGTTTTAGTTTAACTAAGTCCCCTTTGTTTATTTTTGTTTTTGTTGCATTTGCTTTTATGGTCTTAGTCAAAACTTCTTTGCCTATACCAATGTCCAGAAGAGTTTTTGCTAGATTTTCTTCTAGAATTTATAGTTTCTAAAGACATTTAAGTCTTTAATTCATCTTGAGTTAATTTTTGTACATGGTGTGAGATAGGGATCCAGTTTTATTCTTCTGCATGTGGATATCCAATTTTTCCAGCACCATTTATTGAATAGGGTGTCCTTTCCCCAGTGTACATTTTTGTCTGCTTTGTTGAAGATAAGTTAGCTGTAGGTATATGGCTTTATTTCTGAGTTCTTTGTTCTGTTCCATGGATCTATGCATCTACTTTTATGCCAGTATCATGCTGTCTGGGTTAGCCTTGTAGTATAATTTGAAGTCAGGTAATGTGATGCCTCCAGCTTTGTTCTTTTTGCTTAGGATTGCTTTGGTTATCCAGGCTCTTTCTTGGTTCCATATGAATTTTAAGATAGTGTTTTTCTAATGCTGTGAAAAATGATGTTGGTATTTAGGCAGGAATAGAATTTTAAAGGGATTGCTTGAATGGCAATGGTCATTCCATGCCAATGGCTCAGTCTAAGTACCAGCGAAGAGTACCTTCAACTGCACCACATAGGTAGGTGCCACAGGCAATCAAAGGTGAACTGCCAGCACATGGGGGAGGCAGTGTTCCCACTGAAGGAGTGCAGGGCTGAGTGGGGGGCAGGGAGGAAGTGCTGTCTGGGCCTTGTGAAGGCCAGGCAAAGGCCCCTGTCATTCAAGTAATAATGCCACCAAATAATCCATCCTAGAACTCAGTCCTGGCCTGGTCAGGGAAGAGGTATGGGTGGACAAGGCTGCTAGTCAGGGAAGCCAGGTGGCTGTGGGGGCTTGGAATCCCTTGCACCCTGGTCGGGAACAGCACCATAGAAGGTCAGCGAGGTGAATGCCACAGAGAAATATAGTGAGACATGACAGCTTGGCAGTTAGGACCAGTGAATAAAGCTAAACCTCTTACCCCAATGTCTAATAAAATTAAAAATTTAAAAAAAAAAAACCCCAACAAGCATAATAAATCACCAGGAACAACCAGAAAGCCTCCATGTGCAGGTATAACATATGCTTGCTGGCAAACACAGACATATGCTGCAAACATGATTCTTTGACTCTCTGTGCCAGGCACGACATGAGGCACTTTGCACATTTCATCCCATGCTACTCAGCAGCCCCAGGGAGCAAGATGTTATCACCACTTATAGATGAGAGAACAGGTGCTTGCCCATGTCTCATGGCTATGAATTGTGGAGGTGTTCAAACAGCTCCATCTCACCCCAAAACACAGGCCTTGGACCCCAAACTCTACAAAGAACTACCTGCCATATGCGTGCTCAACATTCAACATGCATGATCTTGTCTAATCCTTACAGCCGCCTGAAACCTGGTGTTCCTATCAGGGCCAGGCCCAGGGTGAGCTGAGTTGCCTTTATCTTAACTAAAGAACAAGATCAATACTACTGATTTTTTCTCTTGCCTCAGCCTCCAATATGGCTTGGTATTGGCCTTCTTTATTTAAAGGTTTGACACTTTGTTCATCATGGATTTTTTTGGCATTGATTTTGACTCTAAAAATATTGCATCCAAGTATTATTTATCTTGATGACTGAGTTTTTTAGGGCGCCTCTTATATTTTGTATTCACAGTAAGTATCTTGCTCCCCTCCCCTTAGTCCTAGCTCTGAATTATGTCCACTTTTCAGATGAGGAAACTGACACATGGGCAATGAGTTGTGTTGTTTGTCTTGATTACAGAGCTGGTTAAGTGCTAGAGCAGAAATGAAAACCAGGGAGTCCAGAGCCTGTTGTCTTAAAATACCATGTTCAATTCTCAGGGGTGTGTGTTTTACAGTCAAGGTGTTTTTACCTTGGCTCTGATTCCCTTGCCCTTCATTCTGCATAAGGGTGGGCATCAGACCCACCCTCTTTGTTCCCATTCGGTCCTTCCGCAGGACCCTGAACCCATCTGTCCTTCCAAACTATCCCCCACCCAACCGCCTCCCTGGAACTCTTCCTGACTTTCTGCTTCTCTCGAACCGGATGTGGTTTCTCCATTCTCCGTACGAAAGGCTGTGTGCATGTTCTCCATGGCACGTACTCTGCGCCTTCCTGCAGTAGGCCATTTCTGGATGTGTCTTAGTCATCTTCCCAGACGACCCTTGCTATTGTCAACTCCCTGAGGCCGGAATTGCAGGAGGGAGCAAATTTCATCTTGGTCATGTTTAAATGCTCTCAGTGCCTGGCCTAGGGCTTTTCTCATTATAAACACTTAGGAAAACTGTTTTTTTAAATTCCATATTAACGATGGTTAGGCATGCAGACTGCATCCAGGTTGAATCTGTTCAAATTCTGGTCTGCCACTTATCAGCTATGTGACTTTGGGCAAATTAGTCAACCTGTCTGTTTCCTCAACTGCAAAATGGTGGTACTACTGGACAACTTAATCTAAGTTTCTAGTACACTGGACTTGCAAATATGCTCACTAAATGTAAGCTGTAATTGTTAAGTCCTCAATAAAGGTGGCAATTGTTATTAGGAAAATGAGTGTACCAGCCATTTACGGGATGGGTTAGAGAGGCAGAGGACAGATCAGAGACTAGCCGGAGTAGGCTCTGTGCTGGAGTGCATGGAAGACGACAGAAACAGGTGAGAAGGATACAAGAGACAGCTTGACAGGGGGCGAGTAGATGCAGAGAAGTTGGGATGCGGTGTGGGGTCAGGGTGAGCCGAAGGCGTTGTTTGGGGTTTGTGTGTGTGTGTACAGGGCCCAGGGCAGTGACTCCTGGAACCTGTTGATGCCATTTCTGCTTCAGAGAAGCTGCAGGCCAACTTGTCCTGACCAAATGACGGTGGAGCCTAAAACATACACGGCGCAACCGAAGGAAGCCGTGAACTGACAGACAAACCACGCGGACAAAAGCACAGGGAGCATCTCCTCCAAGCTGGTGAGTCAGGGAAGCTTCCTGGCCCTCAGACAAAACCTCTGGTGGGAATGTGCTGTATGTCCTCCTCTTCCAGCCCTGGAGGTGCTAAGTTTCCTCCCAGGGCGGGGTGGGGTCCTCCAGCCCAGCTGGAGAGCTGCACCTCCCCAGGGACATTTGGTCAAGTGGCCGGAAGGAAGGTCCATTAAAAGGCCATAAAGGGGGCGGCCTCCTGACCCAAGGGCCAGGATCAGGGTGAACAAAGGCCTTTCCTCGGCAGGAAGTGGGGTAAGGGGTAAGAGGTAGGAGGGCTGCCTGTCTCATTTTCTTCCCGTCTCTCACTGGTCTGCGGACCCCTCTGCCTCAGTGAGCTTTAAGCTCCTTCCTCTCACAGACAGGGTTTTTAATGATGGATGAAAAGAAACCTCCCTGCTACCGAAGGCTCTGGAACTAAAAGGAATCATCTCCTCCCAGTTCATGGAGGGGCTTGATGGGGGCCAAAAGGCCACTTCCATTTGGTGCCTGAAAATCCCACCCTTAACACGGCCTGGGAGGCGTCATTATCACCTATTAGCATCTTAACTAAGTTTTAATGTTCAGGGCTGGGAAGGCTGAGGCCAGAGAGAGGCCCGAGGGAGGGGACCCAGACCAAATCTCCCTGGGGCAGGGTGAGAAAGGAAGGAGATCTTAGGCTGAAGGGGCTCAGAGGAGTTTCCTGAACACGTCCTGTCTCCGGGAGAACCAGGATGTGGCGCTTCCTCAGGCCCCTTTGTGCCTTGGTCTCTCTGCCAAGACAGTTCCAGCTAAATCCTGAAAATCACACTGCTCACCCCAAACCACCCTCCTCCCTTTCTTAGTACTCTGGCCCCAGACTTCTGGAGCAAACGAAACCAAACCAAATGCAGGGAGTTTCACTTTAGCTCCGCAGCGCCTGGGAATGGATGCGACCGTGGGACCCGAGCTCAGCAGAGCCAGGCTGCGTGAACACCCAGCCTGACTGCAGAATCACTGACATCTCTGCTCCCTCCAAACTGGTTCGGCACTTCTGAGAGGGCCTCAGCTGGCCCTCCCTTGAGAAAAGCCCCAGTTAGAGGGTGCTTTCCAAACAGCAGAGGGAAGGCCACGGCTGGGGGATTGCAGTGGCCAATGGTGCCATCACCACTCAACAGGTGGCTGTGCTGGGCAACACCCCGCCTTTGCTCTGCTGCTGACTAGCTGTGTGACCCCAGGCAAGTGACTTAATAGCTCTGAGCTTCCATTTCCTCCTCCGTAAAGTAGCCACTAGCTCCTAAGATTTCTCAGAGAACTATTAATAAATGCTTCCCAATGTTAGGATAGAGACCAAAATACCCAACCTACCTAGGCAGCCTAGCAGCCCTGGCCCTATGGCCTGCCCGCCACTGCAGGCTGCTCTCTCCCTCCTGCTTGGACCTCCCGCTGCTCAGTCTGACCTCAGGCCCCCACACTCTGAGCCACACCGCTCCGCACCCAGCGTACTCTTCCCTGCGGTAGCTCCTGCCGGGACCCCGCCCCACCCAGATCAAGGCCCTGTTCTAATCTGCTGTCACACCCTCTTCTTTCCCTCCACAGCACTTGGCACTGCCCATCTCTGGATACTGGTTTGGGGGATCCCCAGGCCGGCTCGGCTCGCTACCCTGTGAGCTCCTGGAAGGCAGCGGCTCCCGCTCACTGTGCGGCCTCAGAGCCCGGCACAGGGCTGCTGCTCAGTAGATCTTGGCTGAGTGAAAAACACAGCAGGAGGCGGTGCAGGTACGACACCAGGCACTACGCCCAACGGTTAGCAGCGTCAGCCACCTTGGCTGCTGCTCTGCGGCTATGATCTGAGACCCTTCAGGGGAGAAAATGAAGGAGACAGGCTGCTCCCTGCGAGCTGAACAGACGAGCCAGGAGGACAAGGCTGACATCGACACGAACTAGTAGGGACAATACTGAGTTAAACAGTCCATCATGGGGTGTAATGGCTTCAGAAGCTCAGAGAAAAAGGAACTAATGGGTGCAGAGAAAAAGTATATCAAAAGAAATAGAACTAAAACTGAAGGGAAAGTGGCATTGGAATAGCAAAGGGTAGAATTCCCGGGGGGAAGGAGCCCACCCTCCCACTAGCTGCCACTGGCCATTGGTAGTAGCAGCCGTCATTGTCGCCATCATCCAGCCGATACTCAATTCGGCACTTACAGTGGAGCCAGTTAGCACACTGAGCCTTTCATAGAATTATTTTGTTTAATCCTTGAAACAACCCTAAGAAAGTTACCAGTTTAGAAGTAAGGGAGTTAAGACTCAGAAATAATTCCGTCATGTGCCCAAGAGCTCACGGCTAGTAAGTGGACGATCTGAGATTCACACTCTACCTCTTCCCGACCGAGTGGGGCCAGGTGGAAGCTGGGACGGCTGGAGCAGTGTTTGAAATGAAGGGGACAGTAAACCTGGAGCCACGTGGCAGTGAATCCGAGCGAGGATGACGCAGCGAGGGCTGCCTTAGGGGTGGCACGGCTGGTCCACTCCAGTACAGAATGGGCGGGAAGCGGTATTTCAGACTTGGCAGTCTGAGCCCATGGGCTGGCGTGGCCGTGGTGAGCAGGACCAGAAAAGGATGGACAGATACAGGGGATATTTTAAGGAAGGAATAGACGGAGCCAGAGAGCTGACTGGCTGTACATGGGGACAGGAGGGAGGGTTTCAATGGTATCATTTAAAGACAGCTCTAGAGTTTTAAGCCAAAACATAATGTGGTTTCACGCCCCATCCTATCAACAGTACTTAAGGACAAGCTGCCACAGAGTTTAGGAACCATCTGTTTTCTCCCCGCTCCCCAGCATTTTAAAGACAACCTTCCCTGGGGCCAGCAGGGTGCTGGCGCTGGCTCGTAAGAGCCGACCGCACACATCTCTTCTCAACTCCATGTTCGGCATCATCATATTGGCTGTTTGAAATCAGCCATGGTGGGGGTATTTACACTGTGGAAATCCGCAAAAACGACAAATCGGTGCTTTTATTTTCCTGGAGGGCTGGTTGTTAAACATTTACCGGCACACAGCTACCTGGATCCAACTTAAATGTTTCCCGCTGCACGTCAGGAATATTTTCTTTCTTTGTGGTGTGAATGAACAATGAAGAGGGGCGATGAGCAGCAGACGCAAACAGGGTGCGATGGGGTCCCCCGCAAGGAAGCGCGCCTCCTGAGCTAAGGGCAATACAACAGCTGCCATTCCCAGAGCTCTGTGCTGAGAGCTCTACTGTACCATCTAATTTAATCATCCACAGTGCTAGGGACGTAGGAGGGGTAGGTCCTACTGTCATTCTTGCAGATGAGACTGAGACTCAGAGAGGTTAAGTCACTTGCTCAGGCAGCAAATGACAGAGCTGAGAGTCAAGCCAGGAATGTCTGTCCCCAGACCCCTTTGCACTTGACACGCAGGCCATTCCTCTCCAGGAGACCTGCCCAGCCGTCTCTCCTGATCAGTCCTGACTAGTCCCTTTCTTCTTAGCAGTACTAACCACCACCTTGCCTGCCTGACTGTTGGAAGCCTCACTTGCAAACACCAGAAAACAACTCTGGTTTAGCAGAAGAGGGATTTATTTAGAGGTTACTGGGCAGCTCTCAGAATTGCTAGAAAGGTAGAGAATCAAGCTTGGAAAACAAGCAGGAATCAAAGGAGACCAGGTCCCGGCACCCACCGGGTAGCAACACTAGTGCCATCACTACCCCGTGGGCTGCCAGCACCAGCTTTGCTGCTGTTGGCAACTGGATGAGTTGCCAGGGGCTGGGATGAATGCTCTTTCCTGCTCGTCGCCCTCAGGATCCTGAGTCCCAGCGGGAGCATGTGACGGGCAAAGCATCAGGCACGTGGCCTCACCCTAACCCCAGGGGCTGGGATGGACTTCCGTAGTGGGAGGCAGACCCTCCCCTCAGGATTCTTCCAGTGGGGAGATCCCCAGGCATAGGTGGGGGCTCGCATGTGCAGTAGCCTCAGAGAGCTCTGTCACCCTCACTCAGTGGCTTTTCCCAAGCCCTTGGCTACTCATGCATAGTCATCTTGTTTGTGCTTCTTTCACCTGCTTGTAGACATTTGGAAGATCAACCAGCACTTTTCTCATCCTCTTCCCTATATTTCTTTCTGCACCATAAGTTAGAATACGTTCAGTTACAAATGATTTTGAAAACAGAAAAAACCAGCTCAAACAAAAAGAATTTATGGGCTAATGTAACTGAAAGTCATGGGGTATTTGTCTTCAGGTGAGGTTTGATCCAGCATTCCAAGTGACATCAGGAAGGACTTCATTTCCTTCTGTCTCTCTGCTCTGCCTCCCACAGTGTCAGCTTCATCCTCCCATAGTGGCCAAATGGTCACCATAGTTTCCAATTGTACACATTTACATCTCCCATTCTAGGAGAAGAGAGAAGATGTTTCTACTGCCCCCTACACAAGTTGAGATTCCCTCTCTGCTTTTAGCTTGAATTGGGAACACGTGTCCTTCTTTAAACCAGTGACCACAGTCATGGGATGGGATATACTGATTAATAAAGGCCAATCAGGACTCACCCTGGAGCTAGGCTTGGAGGCCAAGTCCACCCAAACCTGGGCATGGGGGAGGCACGACTGACCCAAAGGACTGCCAGGGGCAGTTAGTAGAATGGATGCTGGAGACACAACCAGGAAATGCCCACCACACTGGCATTGAGTTCTACACTATTCACATGCCATCCTTGGGATTCTCTTGATCTCCAAACACGTCAAGAAGGCATGAGCCCTTGGTGAAAATGACTGTTTCTTATTAATCTTTGTGCCCCAGTGTCTAGCACCATACCTGATACCTAGCCTCATATGGCTGTTTAATGAACAGGAAAGTTTTCAGTAAGTCAGAACAATGTTTTAAAATGAGAACATTCTATATAAGATTCATAACCACTGAGAAACGTGTCTGAGAAGACGGCTCTAGATCTGCCCAGCCAAGGACGGATCCTGTTGCCGCAGGCAGGCACAGTTCCTCCCTGAGGTTTACATGGGGCAAGGCCAACCGTCAGTGGCCAGTTAGGTTATTTGAGGTGTCATCTGCCTTACCAGGAATCCCTGTGGGCTAGATGCCCTCGGCTGCTCTTCCAATCTAAAGGTGATGGAGTGAGTCACCAAGGTGGGCGTGGGGGCTGGGGCAGCAACGCTGGCTTTGCTGAACAATGCTCCTCTGTCTAAAATGCCTTTTCATTGAGCGTGACTCACTCTGTTTAGAACAAGCACCCGATCTCCTCTGGGTCTCTGGGGCTTTATGGCACAAGCTCTGCAGCGAAATATTATAATAATGTCAATTTTTAAAAAATGAAAGGGAAAGAGAAAGGGAGAAAAAACTTATGACCCTGAATGGCTTCCCTTTTTTCCCTCTGGTTCAAATGTATTAAACATACAGATCTACAAGCAATTTCAAAGTCACCCAAACCAGGTCCTCATTTCAAGAGGGTGCAGATATTATCCTAAATCCACCATTATCTTTAGAGCATCTTTGCCTTGAGATTGATTTGTTCAGAGAACACATGGCATGAAGCCCTCAGGGACATCTGGACTGTGTTTCCTAGAAAGGTTTTATCTTGTAACCAACCCACATCATACCCTCATCCTTTTTTTAAAAAAAAAAGTTAATAGACTTTATTTTTTAAAGCAGTTTTTGACTTAGGGTTCTCTCTTTGTGTGGTACCGTCTATGAGTTTTGACAAATGTATAATGACATGTATCCACCACAACACCACGGTACACAACAGTTCCACTGCCCTAAAAATCCCTTGTGCTCCACCTATTCATTCGTCCGTGTCCCCACTAAACCCTGGCAACCACTGGTTGGTTTTGTACGGTCTCAAAAGTTTTCCCTTTTTCAGAAAGTCATGTAGCTAGAATCATACAGTATACAGCCTTTTCAGATTGACTTCTTTCACCTAGCAATATGCATTCACATTTAGAATCACGCGAGCCATCAAGCCACATCTTTTCAGCGGCTCTGAATAATCTTCCATTGTCTGGGTGCAACACGGTCTGTCCTTTCACCTGTTGGAAGACATCTTGGTCGCTTCCAAGTTTTGGCAATCATGAAGAAAGCTGCTATAAATATTCATGTGCAGGTTTTTGTGTAGAAATAAATTTTCAGCTCCTTTGGGTAAATACCAAGGAGCGTGACGGATCGTACGGTAAGAGTTACATTTAGCGGCGTAAGAAACTGCCAAACTGCCTTCCAAAGCGGCTGCACCATTCCGCGTTCCCATCAGCAATGACGAGCGTTCCTGTCCCTCTGCTTCCTCATCAGCGTTTGGTGCTGCTGGTGTCCTCAGAGATAACCAGATTATTTCCCACAAAGGTTATATCTTGAAACCAACTTACCCCAGGTCCTCATCCTATTTTTTTTCTTTTTTTTTTTTGAGACAGAGTCTTACTCTGTCACCCTGGCTAGAGTGACGTGGCGTCAGCCTAGCTCACAGCAACCTCAAACTCCTTGGCTCAAGTGATCCTCCTGCCTCAGCCTCCCGAGTGGCTGGTCTCAAACTCCTGAGCTCAAGCAATCCTCCCGCCTCGGGCTCCCAGAGAGCTAGGATTACAGGTGTGAGCCACTGCACCCAGCCCCTCATCCTATTTTTTATTTTAAAAATTACTATTTTGAAGTCTTGAAATCTAGGAGTAATTTGTTATACAGCATTAGGTAACTGATACAGGAGCCACGAGTCGGTCCCAAGCCACCAGCCAGCACCAACATGCCAGGCATATGACGCAGCCATGTCAGAACCTGGGACCTTAGCCACACTTTCAGAGACTGCAACCCTAGCTGATATGTGACTGCAACTGCGTAAGAGACTCCAAGTGTGAAATGCCCAGCCAAGACCTGCCTGAACTCCTGGCCCACAGACACTATTCATTTCCTTGACTCCATCATGACTCCCCAATGGGAGTTCAGGACAATTAGATTCTTCTCATTTAGTAGGATTGGAGAGAGAGAAAAAAAAGAAACAATTCCATGTTCTAACCCTGGCTTAGTTGCTTGTCAGCAACTCACTTTTTGGGTCTTCATTTCCTGAGTAATAAAATAGAACAGTGCTGTCAGGGTTGGCAGGAGAATAGCTATGGCAGTGCTTTGTAAAGTACCACTTTTTGAACAAATTTCAGGTGTCATGTTAATGGAGAGGACCAGGCATGAAAATTTCAAGGTGATGTCTATCTAACTTTGGATCATTTTATAGGATTTCCTTCCCATGGCAGAGTCACCATTGGAATTGCATATGGGCTTTCCTGAGACTCTGGGCACACTTCTGATGGCCTGATGGGAGAGGTCAGTCAGCAAACCCTAAGCAATGTTAAGGTAGCTATGTTTTGAGCCTCTCATTAGCTAAAGTGCTCAAATCTCAGGTTTCTCCCCAAGACCTACGCACGATGGTGTGCTGGAGCCGCTCATACCAGCTCTCGAGAGCTCCATGTTAAATTTTCAGGAAATCTGCAAGCCAGTTGTCATCACGTTTGTAGCTTGAAATTGGCCATGGTGGGTGAATTAACACCACAGAAATCAGTAAAAACTACAAATTAGGGCTTTCAAAAAAATTTCGGAAAGCAAGTTGTTAAACATTTGCCAGCACACCACTGCCTACATGTGTTAAAAGAGGGAAAAATAGACACAGACTGAGTGAATAGAGAAGGTACGGTGACCAAATTAACTCTAAAAGCTACAATTTTTACTTATTTTTTACACATTGGGGCTGAGGTTCAAAGAGATTAGAGCCGTCAGAGCAGAGAGGTCCCCTGCTGGGTCTAGCTGGGCTTTGTAGACTATGGTAAGAGGTTTGCAGTTTACCACTGTGGTATTTTTAGCAGAAGAAGACAAAATCAGATTTGCATTTCTCAAAGATCACGCTGGCTACTGAGTGGAGAATGTTTCTCAGTGGGTCAAGAGTGGAAGGGGGGGTTTGTGGTCATTTCATTAGTGGATGCTGGAGAGGATGTGGAGAAAGGGGAGCCCTCATGTGCTGTCAGTGGGAGTGTAACTAGCCTAGCCACTGTGGAGAACTACATGGAGGCTCCCCAAAGAGCTACAAATAGAACTACCATATGATCCAGCAATCTCACTACTGGGTATATATCCAAAAGAAAACGAATCAATATATTGAAAAGGTATCTACACTTCCATGTTTATTGCAGCACTACTCACAACAGCCAAGATATGGAATCGACCTAAGTGTCCATCAATGGATGAATGGATAAAGACAACATGGGACATATACACAATGGAATATTATTCAGCCTTAAAAAAGAATGAAATCTTGTCATTTGCAGCAACGTGGATGGAACTGGAGGTCATTTTGCTAAGTGAAATAAGCCAAGCGCAGAAGGACAAATACCACATGTTCTCACTCACGTGTGGGAGCTAAGAAGGTGGATCTCATGAAGATAAGAGAGTAGATTGGTATTTACTGGAGGCTGGGAATGGGAGGGGAAGGGGGGATGAAGAGAGATCGATTAATGGGCATTTAATCAATGTGTATGTCAATTTTTTGACAGAAGAAATAAGTTTGATAGAAGAAATAAGACCTAGATCAGTAGGGTGACTATAGTTTACAGCAATCTATTGTATATTTCAAAATAGCTATAAAAGGATAATTTGAATGTTTCTAGCATAAATAAAAAACAAGTATTATTTAAGGTGCTGGATTATTTAAGGTGCCTAATTACACTGATTTGATGTTTACGAATTATATGAATGTTTTAAATCATTGCATCTACCTCTAAAAATATGTACATCTATCATGTATCAATAAAAAAATAAAAATTAAATTAAAAAAGGAGTGGAAGGTAGGGGCTGTATTAGTCTTCTAGGGTTGCCATGACAAATTACCACAAACCGGGGAGCTGAGAACAAACAGAAACTTATTCTCTCACAGTCTGGAGGGCAGAAGTCTGGAATCAAGGTGTCAGCAGGGCCACGCTCCCTGTGGGGGCCCTAGGGGAGAACCCTGTCTCTTTCAGCTTCTGGTGGCCCCAGGTGTTCCTGTGGCAGCGTCGCTCCAGTCTCTGTGTCTGTGGTCACATGGCCTTCCCTGTGTGTCTTGTCCCCTGGTGCC
Organism: Indri indri; assembly: GCA_004363605.1. Lineage (NCBI taxonomy): Eukaryota > Metazoa > Chordata > Mammalia > Primates > Indriidae > Indri > Indri indri. The sequence goes on from RJWJ010032273.1 coordinate 13,757, forward strand.
TGTGCTTTTCTTTCTATAAGGGCTCTTGTTTTCGGGTTTAGGGCCCATCCACTTAAGGCAGGCTGATCTCATCTGGAGACCCTTAACTTAATTACACCTGCAAAGACACATTTACCTAATAAGGTGACATTCACAGGGACAGGGGATTAGGAGTTGGACCTATCATTTTGAAACCAAGGAGGAGATTAACGCAGATATGCCGGTGCGGGACTACAGTGGATTAGAGTAGGAAGTGACTTCAGAGATGGAGAAAAGCGGGTGGGTCGGGGGAATGGTGTATTGGTCAAGGCTCTCTTATCTACACACATTATAAGCAATTGGATCCTATGACTCCGAAGGCTGAGAAGTCCCAAGGTCTGCAGTTGGCAAGCTGGAGACCCAGGAGAGCAGATAGGTAGTTCTAGTCTGAGTCCTAAGGCCTGGGAACCGGGAAAGCTAATAGCGTCAGTTCCAGCTGGGAAGCTGGCAAGCTCGAAACCCAAGGAGAGCTGATGTTTCAGCCTGAGTCCAAGGCTAGAAAAGACCAATGCCCCAGCTCTGCGGTCAGGCGCCAGGAGTTCCCTCTTATTCAGCCTTTTTATTCTGTCCAGCTCTCCCGCTGACTGGACGAGGCCCGTCCACCCCAGGGAGGACAGCGCTCTACTCCACCTTCTGGTTCAAATGCCAGGCGCGCACAGAAGCACCCGCACAGACACATCCAGGGTAATGTTTGGCCAAATATCTGGGGACCCTGAGGCCCCGTCAAATGGACACATGAAATTAACCGCTGCAGACGGGGAGGACGGGAGGAAAGGAGCAAGTGCAGGCTCTCATGTTCAGGGAGAAGACCGTACTTGAGAGCAGCCCTATTCAGGGCAACTGGCAAAGCTGGACCGGGGCGGCCTCGGAGAAGCCAGAGGCTGGTGAATACTGCCCTGCTGGGGAAGACAGCTTGCCCCTCCTTCAGTCCCGATTGCCCTCTTCCAGCTTCTTTCTTCCTCCTTCCCTGGAAAAGGATTTCCCTGCCAGCTGCTGAGGCAAATTGCTCCCTTTAGGAAGACAGTATTTGGCTGTGACGGCATTATTGCCAAGCAAAGGCATTAGTGCAAAGCTGAATTGCCCTGGCCATTCGAATAGTGTCTGTGTTCTTCTGACACAGAAATGGAGCCTTTGGAGACCTTGCCTCTGCACCTGCAGCTCACGCAGGACTGCTCGGGAATACGCAGCGGTATCGATCTGCTGTGCTGCGTGCATTCCGCAGCAGCACGGTTTCAGTCTGAGCGGATGATTTCTACACTGCTGAAATGTTGAGACCTGTGGCTGCACTAATAGATCTTCTGGCTTCCCCGACCTTATTATTTTCTTTTTAGATTAAGATAGAATCCTCTGAAATTTTGCTATATAAGATACTCTACGAAATTTCACCTCCGTATTTAGAAAGGCACTTCGTCCAAGGGCTGTTCTAGGTAAAGGCATTGTATTAGTTATCTGTTGCTGCATAAATTACCTCAACACTCAGTGACTTAAACAACAAACATTTACTCTCTCACAGTTTCTATGAGTCAGGAATCCAGAAGCAGCTTAAAGTATGTGGTTCTGACTCAGGGTCTCTCGTGAGGCTGCAGCCAAGAGGCTGGCTGGGGCTACAGTCCTCTGGAAGTTTGGGGACGCAGGCTGCTCTTCCAAGATGGCCCACTCCCGTGGCTGTTATTTCTGGACCTCGGTTTCCTGCTGGCTGTTGGAGGGCCTAAGTTCCTTGCCACATGAGCCTCTCCACAGGGCTGCTTGAGTGTCCCCACAACATGGCAGCTGGCTTCCCCTGGAGAGAGTGACCCCAGAAAGAGAGCCAGCTGCAAAGTCTGTTAGGACGTGCCTTTGGATATTACACACGTCATCATTTTGGCCACATTCTGCGTGTTACAGTGAGTTACCAAGTCCAGCCCACACTCAAATGAAGATAAATTAAGCTCCACTTCTTGAAAAGAAGAGCACCAGATAATTTCTGGCCATAATTTCTATGTCGAGGTCCTCTGGGAGCTTGTCTCTGATGCCAAGCAGGCTCTGAGAACGGTTATTATACAGCGAAGGATGGATCTTTCAGACCATGCTTATTCAGGAAAACTAAGGAGCCACACGTTAGGATTCTCTCTCTCCCTCCCCATGATTAGTGGTAAGAACATCAATAGCAACGGCATCAACGAAACAGCAATGATAACGGCACCTATTATTCGCTGAGCAGAGTCGAGGACGTTAGCATCTCGAGTCGGTAACGAGCATTACCTGTCTAGTTCTCTACTCTATTCCCAGCACCTAAAAGCAGGTTTTCAATAAATGTTAGGAATAAACAAATGCATTTGTCAGTTTAATCTCACAAGAACCTTTCAAGGCAGATACTCTGATTGTTCCCATTCTACAAGTGGGAAAACTGAGACACAGGGAGATTAAGTGATTTGCCAAAATGACATGGCTAATGATGGTAGAGCTAGGATTAGAACCCAACCTGTCTGACTGCAAACACCACCATTACCCCCACTGGCCATAGAGAAATAGATTGACAACTCGCAATTACGGAACCAATGTCGGTAACGATGGGTTGGCTGGGACTAATGGAAGGAAGATGAGGCCTGAATTAAAACAAAACACTGGATAATCCAAAAGCCACTTTCGTTTGGCACAGGACTATAGCCAGAGATGTACTCTCAGAGGAGCAGCTACATTTAAACCATCTGGACTTGGCCCTGATCTTTACCCAAGGCTGACATTTTCTGGAAAGGATTCTCAAAGGGTCCAGCCCCTGCACTGTGAACTGCCCTGAGCTAGTGCATCTCTAAGGGTCTCTAGATAAAGAACACCCACAGACACTTCCAGAAGCTGCATCCCTGTTTTTCAGTCTCTTTTCTCCCTGAAGTCTCACTTAGAACTCTTGTTTTGCAAATAGCATATTCCTTCCCATTGCGCCCTTAGGAGGAAAATGTATTCCTTAATTTGAAAAACAACCTATGATTCACCCTAGGGTGACTCTGTGTGAGGACCAGGGAAAGGTCCATTTCCCAGCACGTGCTGGAAGGGCAAGCCGAGAGCTGTGCATGTCACAGGATGAGATCCCAGTTCATATTCTGACTTATTGAACATACCCAGCTCTTCTGGTTTCTCAGAGCCCCTCCTGCCAACTGCAGCAACCACAGGCGGATACCGCAGTGAGCACAGCCCAGATGTGGGAGCGTGAGTGAGTGGAGAGAAATGCCGGGAGGCCGGCTTAAGCTTCAGACACAGGCCAGGCCTCAAGTGGAGACCTGGAGCCTATGTGGTTGTAGCTCAGCTCTGGTCCTGATTCAGGGAGTAATAAGCAATCTACCCGCCCTTTCTGGACTCACTTTCCCTCTCAAGAGTTCAGGGGAAAATGCAGGGTCTTTCTTCTCCAAGGAATGGAGTGAATATGCCCAAGGGAGCTCAGTCCAGTGTGGGTACAGATAAAAGGGTGAATTCGCCCTGAAAGTCCCATGGGACAGATCTCACTGGGGGACATTATTTAGAAAGAACATTGTTTTTTCCAAATTTAAATTAGCTGCTAACATTAAAAAACCAAGAGGTTTTACATTTTAAAAAATTCAGATATCCAAGAATTGAAAAATCTGACATCACGTGGGTTGCATCCCCCAAGGGAACAATGAACCAGAGCTGAGTACTGGCTGTCACTGATTTTAGACAGGGCAGGATCTCACGAATTTGCCACAGTCTCCACCACTCCCTATCGTTAACCCTTTTTAATATTCATTATTATCTGTAACTTCAATATTTTACTTGATTTTTCAGAATATTGCAACATTGTTACATAGGTTGAAATGACAAGATTTCCTTCTATATTCCTTTTTGCAAAATTTTGCATAGTTCATCAAAGCTGAGCTTACAGGCTGTCCTTGCTTTGTGGATACCTTGTGGATATGTTAGTCTGCCGGTTTGATAATCCTGGCCCCTCCCTAATCCTTTGGGTTTGGGGCTCCTACTATGACACAGAGGGTAAATGGCTAGCCTGGGAAGTGGCAGAGCACTATAAGAAAACAGGGTTTGGAGGGAATATGTGGCCCATATCCCACCCACACTTAAGATTAAGATCCACAGTCAAATGACCTGGACTGGACTCAAGGGGCTGGGGGAGAGAGGGAAGCCATCTTCAGACTTCCAAAAGAATCAGGATCTTCCATCCCAGGTCTGTGCAACACTAAAGTTTTAATCCAGCACAAGACTCGGCAAACCTCGGCCAATGAGATGTTCACAGGCATTTGGAAAAAAAGGATTATTGAAACACAGCCATGCCCATTTATTTACATATCATCTACGGTTGCTCTTGCCCTCCGAAGGCATCATTGCATAGTTTCAACAGAGATCTTGTGGCTGGCAAGCCTGAAATACTTACTATCTGCGCTTTAGAGAAAAAATTGTGAAGCTCTAATCTAGCACTTTGGGTTACAAGGAACAGAGGCCCACCGAGGTTCATTCAAGCAAAGCATGTTTTTGGTCAGGACATAACAGGGAATGTTTCAGACGCCAGGGACATGAGCTGCAGAGAAATCAGGCCGCAGGGGAACTCAAACCATAACTATAGATCTTTCTTGTGGAGTTTCTGCTTCTCTCTGTTTCTGCTCTGGTCTTTTTTCACCGCCTGCCTTCCCCAGCTTACTTTGCCTCCCCTCAGCTTGCACCCTGCTCCCCAGCACAGCCAGGCCCCTCCTATGTCACACAATCTCAGCCAGCCTTTCAGCCTTGGTTTCCACTGCCAATGGCCCCAGCCTCTGAGTTTCCCCAATTCTAAACTCTC
>RJWJ010032274.1:0-18623 GCA_004363605.1 Indri indri
TGTGTGAAAGAATGTGCGAGGTGACCGCCGGCTTGGTGCCGGGCAGATGCTAGCTGTTCCGCCCGCCATTCTCCCCTCCCTGCCTGCTGGTGGCTGCGTCTGCATGTGAGGCTGCCCCATCTGCAGGTCACACTCCTGAGCATTTCTTTCCTGATCAGGACAGTCACTCCCATACCTCACTGAAATCAGCCCATCCGGGGGCCGCCCTGCTCTCTGCTTCCCAAGCTGACTGCTGCCAGTCAGATTTGCAGTGGGCTTGGGACAATCCACAGGCTGTCATGCTTAGCCAAGTGGCCCAGGACTGGGGGTGAAGACTGTCTAGTTCCGATTCTGGTCTGACACTAGGAATAGGGATGTGACCCTGTGAAGCTCACTGCTTCTCTCTAGGCCACCGTTTTTCCGTGTATGAAACGAAGGCGTTGGGTTAGTCACCCTTTACCGTTTGTTCAGCTCTGGTGACTCTGGCTGCCTCCCAGAGACAGCTAGGCTGTGCGTGTCGCCCCGAGGGCCACCATGGTCTCTCTCAGGGTGAGCACTGGCAGGGGCTGAGCCTTTGGCCTTCTCTGGGCTGGGGCTGGTGCACGCTCCTCAAGAACCGGCAGGTTTTATCCGAAAGCTTACCAGCCCCGATTTCTGCTCCCGACAACGTCTCCTCCCGTGTTGTGTCTGCTCTCCTCAGTGCTTCATTTATCCCCCATTCCCTCCCTTTCTGGGGGAAAACTTAATTACCCGGTTGCCTTAATAACAGTCTTACACAGCGCATTCCTCAGGTTAATTAGCTGTGTAAACCAAACAGCTGTCATTTTTATCTCTTGGAAACAAGCTAAGGAGCAGTAGCCAGTTGGAGGTCCCTCCTCCCTGGTACTCGCAAACACACATGCATGTAAGCGCACCCTCCTCCCTGGTACACGCAAACACACATGCATGTAAGCGCACCCTCCTCCCTGGTACACGCGAGCACGCATGCATGCAAGCACACTCTCCTCCCTGGTACACGTGAGCATGCATGCATGTAAGCACACTCTCCTCCCTGGTACACACATGCACACATGCATGCAAGCACACTCTCCTCCCTGGTACACGTGAGCACGCATGCATGTAAGCGCACCCTCCTCCCTGGTACACACATGCACACATGCATGCAAGCACACTCTCCTCCCTGGTACACGTGAGCACGCATGCATGTAAGCGCACCCTCCTCCCTGGTATACACAAGCACACATGCATGTAAGCGCACCCTCCTCCCTGGTTCACACAAGCACACATGCATGTAAGCGCACCGTCCTCCCTGGTACACATAAGCACACATGCATGTAAGCGCCCCCTCCTCCCTGGTACACGTGAGCACGCATGCAGGTAAGCGCACCCACATCCACATATACGCAGCCCAGCAGCCACTGCCTTTCTTGGTTTGGCAGTTGTCTGTTTTCTTGACCTTCAGGAAGGCTAACTGTAGACAGAGGATGTGTTTATACACGTACTATGATCCCCATCCTCTGCCCACAGAGGACTCTGAGCATGTCTTTGCCAAGATACCTGTTAACACTTACCTGTTTCCCAGAAGCTCTGAGTGGGTCTAAAACTTACAAAGCTCTACCATTGGGGTTTTACTCTTTTGGATGAAGCATCGTTGAGCTCCTTGTTGAAAATACAAACACCCTTGAGAAAGGCACCACATCAATCTGCAATTTACCGTTCATCCCTCCCCAAGAGTTTGTTTATCAGAAACTCAGCTGTGACTTTTGCAAAGGGTCCCAAGAGAGTAAGACCCCGGATGAGTCATTTCTGAGGGGCTAGAAGAAAATGCAAAGAGACATTGTCAGGAAAGAGTTGCTGTCAGATAGAAACAAAACTTGGGTTGGTGGAATGTGAGATTCATGGATCCTTCCTGGTTGGTATGGGCTAAGGAGTGGGGCTTGCTTGAGTAAAAGGAGAGAAGAGAAGGGAACAGTGTAATGAGAAGGCCTGAAGACAAACCTGGGTGGCCTTACAACTTTGCTGGCTTGGCTTCTCACCCCATTGCTTCTGGGGTTTAGGCCTCTGGAAGCCTCTGGAAAATGTCTTGCACACCTACCTTGCTTCTTTGCGCAGCCTTCTGCCCTCTGCCTGAGGCCACGTCAGAGGCTGTAGGAAGCCATTGCCACTGCTAGAACCTGTAGAGGTCCCAGGCACACGAGCTAACTCTCTGCATTCAGGTCTAGGGGGACGTGTCTGTTTCTGGAGAGGTCTGTGCTGACACTGAAGCTCTCTTTCCTAGGGGAAGGGGAGGGGAGCAGTTTCCTGAAAACCAACTCTGAAATTTCCAATCGTTTCCAAGTGACTGCTGTGTCCCTTGAATCAGAATAGTACAGTTAGATTTGGAGTCAGGCAGCCTGAGACAAGAATCCCTGCTTCCTCCTTTCCTAAGTTTATGGGCTTGGACACATTTCTTAACTTCTTACTTTCCTAATCTGCAAAGTGGGGCTACCCACCATTTGTAAAATGTGATATATCTGCCTCAGAGATTTAGGAAGGGTGAAATAAGATAATATATGTACACCGCCCAGGAGAGAGACTGATGCTATGTCATTTTCGAGTGTGTGGTATACATCATCTCTATGATCAGTTTCAGAAAGTGAGCTTTCTGAATTTAGTTTGGATGGAGATAAGGGCTGTGCTGAATTAAGGCTTTGGTCAAAACTTCACTTCATAATAAGGAAAAAGATGGAGTTGCAAGTGTCTTGCAGCACTGACATCCTCTTCACCCAGCACCTGTGGGAGGCCCTGACTTTGGATCTTTACTGGCAATACCTGCCGACATAGAAAGGCTGAGGCTTTCGAACTGCAGTGGGGTCTAAGGGAGGCCTTGCTGACAAGAGGCCTTGAAGGTCCCCTTTCCCCTGCCCTTATTGCTGGGAAGAGTGTTTCTCCAGTGCGGCATCTGGCTAATGTCTTATTTTCCTCTTGCTTTCTTTGTGTGCTTGCTGGGAGTGCCTTGCATTTCTGGGCTGATAAGCTGGAGTAGGGGAGAGTTCTGAAAGCGCATTGGAGCAAGACGGAACTTCATTATCTCATCCAGCGCCTGCATTTCACCAATGAGGAAGCTGAAGTGGAGGCAATGTCCGAGCTGGATGTTTTTTTTTTTGGTCCTGACTTCCTTTCTTTTGGCCCTGTCTGGCGGCTACGGTCCCGACTGTAGCTACTTAGATGAACACGGGCGGCCCTGGCTCACTCATGGGAGGGAGCTGTGCCTGCCTAACCATAGCCTGTTGTCCTATTTTTTTTCCCCCCGCACAATTAGCTCTGTGCTCTGCAAAGACACAGAACTTTTATTCGCTTGTGCCTTCTTTCCCCACCCATCTCCACTGAGACTCAGGCCCCTGCCGGCTCTTGCTCAGTCCTTTGCCCTCCCCCAGCTCTCTGGGAGGGTCTATCTTCCCGCCAGACTGCTGAGCTTCTAGAAAACTCTGGGATAAGGGAGAAGGCCCAGGCTTCGCAGCTGGAGAGCAAGCAGGAGCCAATCTGGCTGGAGGCCTGACAGGCCGGATTGCTAATAACGCCGTATCTCTGAGGTAAAGCAGCCAGGAGGACGCTGGCCAAACGACCTGGGATGGGGAAGCAGCTGCAGCTGAGAGCTTCCATCTCTGGGAGAGACGGGCATGTACCACATGAGAGAGAGAGCGCCGCGCATTGAGAATCACGCACAGGCACACACACTAACGTATATGCACACACTACATGGATGCAAACGAGAATAAAAGAGGAAAACTGAGGCCCAGAGGGAAAGACGATATTAGCAGCTATGGACCTCTGCCACAAGCTGCTCTATTTCAGGCCTCCATCCTGCTAGCCAGTTGACAAGCAGAGCTACTTAAAATACCTGTCTCAAGCCTGTTGGCTTAGCCTGTCTCTGAGGCTTGAGATAAATTCCTCCTTCAGCTATGTTACTATGATAAGCAGCACACAGCGTTTAAGCCCATGAAGCCGTCCGATCCTGCATCACGGCCTGCACACGTGGAAGGAGGGTGGAGGAGGCATGGAGCACCCAGACGACCCCTGTGAAGACTGAAGGAGGAGACAGGGGAATAGCCCTTGCTGAATACCCTGGACATTTGTAGTTGGTTTTGTTTTATACTACTGTCTATTTTCCTGAGCGTTAAAGTTAATATGTATTCAAGGTATAAAAGCTTAAACGTATTAAAAAATAACAAAGAAGGGAAAAAAAATCACCCATAATCCTATCATCCAGAGATATTAGGTTGAACTGCATGTAGGTGCCGTTTTTGTAGGTCAAAATGAGTGAATATTAGCAATTTCATATCATTTCATCGAACCTATTGGTGTATTTCCTTCCAAACATTTTCTATTCCTTTAACAATATATAGCTGAGATTATCATGTATATACATATTTATACCCATCCTTTTTTCATCACACATTATAATGTAATCATTTCCCCACGCAATTAAGAATTTTCTCTAAACAATGTTTTTACTAGTTACATAATATTCTGTCATTTGGCAGGATCAAGGGCATTTCCGCAGTCTCTAGCTCCTTGTCCCATGACCCAGGGAAAGAAAGAGCCTTGTTTCTGGCACTCTCTTGACCAGGGAAGGGCTGGGACCGGCTCCCAGGAGAGCCGGGGAGGGCTCTGGTGACAGGCGGCCGGAAGGCAGCTGGCCCTTGTCTCTCCTCAGGACATGCGCTGAGGGCAGACGGAGGGCGGGAGTGGAAAAGTTTGCCCCTGCAATGCTGGGCAGAGTGCAGGGAAGGGCATGCTCGTGGCCAGGTCCCCAAATAGGGTTCCGAAGGGGAGTCAGGCTCCAGCAAGAGCCTTCTCTTGCCCAGAAAGGATTATTTTAAGTGCTCAGGTATTTCAGCCAGTGACAGGTCCCCAGTCTCTGTGGTCACTGAGCAGGGTCAGCTGGAGAAGCCAGGCTTCTTCCCAAAGTGCTCTCTGTGCCCTCGGCTCCCCTCTTGATAAGCTTCAGGGCCAGACCAAGCCCTTCTTGGGGCCCCTTGGGTGCGACAGAGGTTGTCAGCCTTCACCATGCTTCCCACGATCTCTGTCACTGAGCTGGCTTCCTAGTGGAAATGAGAGGATGGGGTGGGAGTAAGAAAGGGGGGCGCAGAGAGAGAGGAGAGGGAGGTGTTAAGGGATCCTCTCTGATGCTGACAGTTGTGATCAGTTAGTAGGAGAGTCATGTCACCTCCTTGAGCCTCAGCTTTCTAATCTGCAAGGTGGGGCTGATACTGCTGATCCCATCGGGTTATTGTGAGATTTAAATAGGTTATTGTATTGAAACGACCTGATACAGTACCTGGCGCATGGTTGGCACTCCGCCACTTCATCCTGATGTTTTATTACCTCCTCGCTCCCGCACCCTTCCTTTCAAACTCCCCGAGTGCGGGAAGGGAGTGCTTAGCAATTATGTTAATGGAACAGTTGGCATTTATTGAGCATTTACTATTCGTTCATTCAACGAATATTCAGTGAGGGCCTACTGTGTGCCAGGCGCTTTCCTAAGCACTGGACTCCAGCAGTGAAGGAAAGCGAGTTCCTGCCCTCCTGGGCTCAACAGTCTAGAAGGAGGAGGCAGACAGGAAACACGTAAATAAACAGACAGTAAGTGCAGCGTGTTGAGTGGAGATTTGTACTGTGAACACGAATGTAGCAGGGCGAAGGAATGCACAGGGACGGTGACGGGGAGGGGCAGTGGGTGCTGTTCTGTGTAGAGCACATGTGCCGGCCTTATCTGAGCCTTAAGCACCCAAAGAATTAGAGCTTAGGAAAGCATCTTTGGACATGATGAGGGAACCTCTGAGCACCAGGAAGGGTGACAATTCTCTTATTTTGCAGATTGGAGGTGAGAGCTGGAGAGTGGGGTGGGAAGCAGAGACCCAGAGAGCCCGGACCCCGCCTCCCCTTGCGGGTCCCGAGCTGTGCCAGCCGTGGAGAGGGAGGGTGGGCGCTGGGCGGCAGGTCTGCACCTCGAAGCGCAGGCCTGGCATGTTGACTCAGTCTCCGGGACTGAGCTGTCGGGCTAAACCGTGCTGTTCAGCAGACACCACCGTTCTGAGACGCAGGCCCGTTAGTGTGTCACTTTCCTGGACAGGACAGAGTCTCGGGAGCTGGATGTCTACGGAGACAGCCACCAGGGCTTTTCTTTGTTCTGGCGAGTGGAGGCTTAGGGGAAAGCAGAGTTCTGGGGTATGTGGAGGTACAGTCGTCCCTACTCAGAAGGATGAGCAGGTTGGCAAGGTTCTTGTCCAAGCCTTGCTTCTACTTCTGAGTGAATTTGGAACCCTCTAGACAGTGTTCTTTAAGCTAGGCACAGGGTTTAGGATCATGGTTACTTAGAGAAAACAGATTTTATGTGTTTTGTATGAGGGAGCTGGGAAAAGGTCATGTTGTATCTGTGGGGTATGTGTGCGGTGTGCATGTGCCCCTGGGCACAAACTAAGAGAACAAAGGACATGTGACCTCTCTGGCCTTATTCTTCTTCTTGGTGACCTCTGCCCTGCCATGGAGCCCATGGGGTCCACTTCTGGCTCTTGTCTCATTCCAAGGCATGGGTGTAGGCCAGGGAAGTTGTGGTTTATTGGGACCTCCTGAGCGAGGCTGGATACCGAACCTGGGAACGATCCTCCAGCCCCAGATGTCAGTGCTGGAGGCCTTAGAGGTCATCTAAATGTCACTGGAATGTCGGCTCCCTGAGGGCAGGGTCTTTGTTTTGTTCACTGTTATAACTCTAGAGCCCAGAGCAGTGTCTGGCACACAGTACATGCTCCGTAAGTATTTTTTAGATGGATGAAAGACTCTAGTCCAACTCCCTACTCAATTTACAGAGGAGAAAACTGAGCCTAGGAAGTGGGGTGACAGAGCTAGGACTGGAACCCCAAATTTCCTTGTCCTTTGTGGGAGTCTCCTCTCCCTGATTCTCAAAAACTCAGTATTCCCCAGGCCACCAGGATTAAAGGAAATAAGATATAACATTTTCTAGCCTGTGTCCAGTGCATAGTAGTTGCTAAGTTAATAGGAATTTCTCTTCCTTTCTTCTTTTTGCCTTTGGCACTTTTCTCAAGTTTCTTTTCAAGGCGATGTCATGTACCAAAATTATTTTTTATACCACATTATACTTCTTCCCCAACCCCTAACCTCTTTGTTAGGAGGGACACAAAGGAATTAAATTAAAAGATGACCAACACCCCTGTTTTAAGAGATTAATCCTTCCAAGTGTATTAGTGAAATTGATGGATCCCTTAGGATGGGATTTCCATGGAGGGGACATGCTGGGATCTCAGGACTTTAGGGGGGATTCTGCCAAGGCCCCACCTCTGAGTCTCTGCTGTCTCCCTCTCCCACAGTGGCAGCTGAAATGCTGCAAGTGCGACTCCAGGCTGCCTCACAATTACAACAGTCACCGAGTGGAGAACGTGGCTTCATCCTCAGGCCCCATGCGCTGGTGGCAGTCACAGAATGGTGAGCGCCTGTCACCTACAGGGGCCCAGACTTTAGAGGCTCCACAGGATGGGGGTGGATGGAGGATGCCGGCGGACCCCTTGTGTTTCCCGGCATTTCCTGTGGTGTTGGGAGGTGGGTGGTTGACAAGCAGAACTTTCCTGCCTTGTATTTGGGGTCTGTTGGATATTGTAGGTAGAAGAGTTTATTGGAGGTTGAGGAAAGGGTATGAGGAGAGAGGAATGTCTTTATTTCACTCCACTTAGTCTCAGTGGGTGAGTTGTGGAAGGAGCTGAGCTTCGGGAACAGGTCTGTATCGAATTGACAAGTCGAAACCCTCTAAGATATTGGAGACATCAGGTGATGGTGTCTAGAATACAGGCCGAAGGAAATTTGGCCAGGAACGGATAGGACTTTGGATAGATAATACAAGTAGAAACATGCTGGTACCACTCCTCTCCAAGAGAGAAACTGAAAAATCAAGGTTGCAGAGTTTCTGACTTCCTAGAGCTGGTCTAGTCCAGGGCCTTCTTCGGGGCTAGAGAAGTAGAAAGTCTCTGGCCTAAAGTGTCTACTTTTTCTCCTTCCAGATGTGAACCCTGTCTCTCTGCAGCTGGACCTGGACAGCAGATTCCAGCTTCAGGACATCATGATGGAGTTTAAGGTGTGCTTCCTGGGGATGGCATTAGATAGGAGAGGGGACCCTGGGCCATGCAGGCTCGGACCCATGGAGGAGCAGTGTTCTTGTCTTTCCAGAATGGGGGTGATGGCACCACATACTGGGTGAGCTCCCCTTCCCCAGGCTGGAGCAACGCTCACCCTGAACCTGTATCACAGTGACAGCAGAGGATTTGCTCCTGGGAGGACAGTGGCACCACCAGGTTCCCTGTCTTGGTCATGCAGTGGTTGTGTATCCTCTTTTCTCTGTACCCCCCACTCTCAATCCATCCAATTAATCCAGCTCTGCCAAGTACCAATTCTATGGGCCCGCTTGCTTACTATGTAGTTGTGTATTCTTGGTATACCTTGTTTTAATGACTTTGCAGATGAGATTGAGTTTAACAAACAGCCAAGAACTCATGAAAGATGTACCTCTGGGGCAGCGGTCGTGGTGGGCGACCAGGCACTCAGTGCTGTCGCCTCTCAAAGTACTTTTGGATTCTGCTCTTAGACTGGCGTTCTGGGTACTCCTTTGGGAGGAAACACTTTTATTCATTTGTGACAGGTCGGTTTTTACTTTTCAGAGAAGATTTGATTTTATCCTTTCTACAGAAATAGTCAAATATTCAACAATCAAGCTTGGTTAGTAAGATTAGATGACCAGAAAGGGTGATATAATTTTCAGGAGTTAAAATGAGCTTGGAATAAAAATAGGACCTACATTCTTACATGACTGGAGAAGTTGGCTTCAAGAGCTTTGCCCCAAGTAAAGGTCAAAAGTATTTTGAGAAATGCCAGTATCCTTTGAACAAATGCCCAGTCTTCTCTAAAGGTGACAGCTTTGAAGGGCGACATTCATTCGAATGGATACTGTTGAATAGTCTCATTGCTTTGGTATCACTCACCCATTCGTGTAGTCGGTTCTTGCTACACACATTTTGAACACTGGTTATGCGTTAGGTTTGGTGTCAGATGTTAGGGATAGAAAGATGAGTGAAACTAAATCACAATCCTCCAGCTGCTTTGACCATACGTAAGGAAGACAGACAGAGAGCCAGCAGTGAGAGAGTGTGAAGTGTGCTCTGATATTGGTAAGAAGCAGGGGAGGGGCATCTCGCTTGGTCGGCCTTGGGAGGGGTTGTCAGAGGATGCACCCTGGGGAAGATGAAACTTCCTGGACCAGTAACAGCCAGGTGGAGGGCAAACTTCCTTCCAGGCAAAGAGAACAGTGAGTGCAAAGGCCAGGAGGCAAGAGGCAAGAAGGTATATGATTGGGGAGGGGGCAAGGAAATGCACACAGGGTCTGGAGGGAAAATGTGCTCATGGTGGGGAGAGGTGGGGATGTGGAGGGCTGCAGATCGCTGAGAGATGAGTTTACAGATATGAATGGGTGGGGGGAGGGGAGCAGACTAAAGATTTGCCATTCATTCAACAAACGTATACTAAGCACCTATGTGCTGGATGCTGGAGGCACAAGTGTGAGCGAGACAGACAATGGGGCCCACGGTCTCCTGTACTGATTCTCAATCAGGGGTGATTTTGCCCTCCCCCCTCCCCCAAGAATGTCTTGTCACAACTATGGGTATGCAATGACATCTGATGGGTGGAGGCCAGGGATGCTGCTGACCACCCTACAATGCACAGGACAGCCCCTACGACTAAGATTCATCCACCTCAAAATATTGACAGTGCCAAGGTTGAGAAATCCCGGTCTAGTGGGAGAAGAATACAAAGCAGGAAAACAACACATACATAATTGGAAATTGTGGTGACATTTCTGAAGGAAACGAACAAGATGCTGGGCTAGGAAATAATGGGGTGCGGTGGGGTGGTGGGGCATGGGCAGAGTCAGGCAGGTGTAAAACGATCTCCCCGAGGAAGTGACATTTAAGCTGAGAGCAGAGTGAGGAGGAGCCCACCAGTGGGAGGAGCGCCGGGTAAGCAGGCTCTGAGGGGGGGATGCGCTGGGCGGCCAGGTTCAGGGCTTGGCGAGGTGGAGGCGGGCTGAGATGGAGGGAGGATGCAGGCAGGCCCGGGGAGCACAGGGCCTCTTCGCCCGCGGTCAGGGGTTCAGATTTTATGGGAGAATAAGGGGTTGGAGGACTTTAAGCAGAGGAGTAACATGGCCCATTTTAAAAGAAAGCTGTCTCTGTACGGTGAAAGGTGTGACTGGTGAATGTGAAGCCATCAGGTGGCACCTACTAGGGAGGTCAGGGAAGAGGGGACCTGAAGCTAGAGACAGGCCTGGGCCTGATACGGGATCTGTTGTGGAGGTTGAGTTTATGAACCCGCAGTTCCGGGAAGTGGTCCAAGTAGGGAGCCGTCAGCACAAAGACTGCATTTAAAGCCACCAGAAATGATGCAATTACCCAGAGAAGGAGCCGGGACAAGATATGTCATGCTAAGGAGCGCGTGTTTTGTCTTTAGGCTAATGCAGATCCGTTGAAGGGTCTCTCAAATCTGGTAACCATCTGGGAAAATCTCTCTGGTGAAGTGGAGAGAGTGGTTTGGGGGCCAAGACAAGGGCTGGACATGAGTTCCAGGCTGTGGCTCTCAGTCAGCCTCAGCATGATCTTGGCCTGAACCGTGGCTGCGGCAATGAGAGAGAGAGAACGGACGGAGCGAGAATAAAAATGGTTGGCTGTAGAACGTGTAAGGGTGGGAAGCCCTGATGGTGGGCTGAGCTAAGCATCATGCCTTCTGGAATGCAGATCCAGTTTCTATTACTTTCTGCAGTTCCCCTGGGGAGAAACTTCTGTGACCCATGGTTTGCCAGGAGGATTGGACCGTGATGCTCCTGGCTCACCTGCTCCCGCTGGGCCCCCTTTCTCCCTCCCTCACTGGAGGGGCCTGTTTCTGTGATCGTGTCCCCATGGGGCACTGTACCACACCTCCCCTCCCCACCCTGCCTGTGTCTCCGCAGGGGCCCCTGCCCGCCGGCATGCTGATCGAGCGCTCCTCGGACTTCGGCAAGACCTGGCGGGTGTACCAGTACCTGGCTGCCGACTGTGCCTCCACCTTCCCCCGGGTCCGCCAGGGCCAGCACCAGAACTGGCAGGATGTTCGGTGCCAGTCCCTGCCCCAGAGGCCGAATGGGCATCTAAATGGGGGGAAGGTAGGTAGAGGGAACCCTGAAAAAGCAGGCTCCGGACGGTGGTGGGGGGTGGTCCCCAATGTCCTGTTGTTCACACGGTCACGCGGACTCTTGAGAAGAGAGATGAGAACGCCCTGTCAGCTCACCTTTGCTGCCCAGGAAGGATATTTCAAAAACATCTGGGGGCCACCATGTCACCCTATCAAACCTGACCTTTTCCGTAGCCCCCTCCATGTGACTTATTGGCGCATCGCTGTAGCAGAGAGGGTAAAATCAGTGTTATTCCAGGGTGAGGGCTTTGGGGTGGCTAGGTAGATGCAAGTGAACAATTATAAAAATGTAATTTCACCTTGGTGGGATTTAACACGAATATGGACTTTTTTAGTTTAATCCATCCATCTAGCCTAGTCCTAGCCCTCGGAGGGAATTCTGGTTTCACCCAGAGCTCCAAGTCTTCTTGGGTGTACCCTTATTCAAATTATGTTAACCATGTTCTCAAGACCCCTCAGGAGTCTTAAAACTCTTCTCGGGGTGTGCGGATGAAGTCACATCTCATGAGTGATTTATTATTCATAAAAAACATAGCTGACATTGAGGTTGTGCAGAGTGCTGTGGTCACCACAGCCAGGCATCCCTGGGCTCTGGGCCCTCTCATTCTTCCTGGATCGTTGGAAAATTAGTATCTCCTAAACCCTCATGTGTGGATTCTATGTCTTACTATAATTTTTGACCCAGGGAAATCAGGAAATTCTTGGGATACCTATGTTTTTAACTGGAGAGGAGATATTGTGTGCGCACGCACACACACACACACACACACACACACACACACACACTCATTTGGGGCCCAGTGGTCATCGTGCTCCCCCAGAGCAGCTGGCAGGCCTCACATCCATGGTCTGTTTCAGGCTCCAGGTAAGAAGGACCCCAGAGTATGAGGAGGGTGAGGCATTGGAAAGGAAGGTTTCCTCTGAGCTTGGCACCTGCTGTTTATCTCTTCTTCAGTTCTTCCCTTTTTCCCCTCCCTCTGTAGGTCCAACTTAACCTGATGGATTTAGCATCTGGGATTCCAGCAACTCAAAGTCAAAAAGTCCAAGGTCAGTGTGGCCACTCTTCTTCCCCATGGGGTTGTGGGTGGGAAATGAAACAAGGGTGGAACTCAGGTCTTGGAAGTTTCCTTGTCTTTTACGTCTTTGTCAGCATGCTTGGGGATTTAATATTAATACTTGCCCTGCTTACCCCATCAAGTGCTGTGTGCAGGACACTGGGAAGTCGGAGGGCTGGAGAGGGTGGCCCCTGGTACAATGACGTTATGAAGGCAAGGAAGAGGATGGTGGTTTTCCTTATCTATCCTAGCAGACGCTATTTGCCTCTAACGTCCTGTCCTTATTTTTCCTTCCCCAACCCATCCTTGCTGTTTGCCCCTTTCAGAGCTGGGGGAGATCACGAACTTGAGAGTGAACTTCACCAGGCTGGCCCCGTTGCCCCAGAGGGGCTACCACCCCCCCAGCGCCTACTATGCAGTGTCCCAGCTGCGTCTGCAGGGGAGCTGTTTCTGTCATGGCCACGCTGACCGCTGCGCCCCCAGGCCTGGAGCCCCGGCCGGCCCCTCCACCGCTGTGCAGGTGACAGCCCAGGGTGGAAAGGGCAGAGGGGAGGGGGCAGGACCAGGGCAGACTAAGGACGTTCTTGAGGCACCCATAAAGCAGGGAGGGCACCAAATTTAAGACTTGGGTATTTAATACTTCAGCAACAACAAGAAAGAATCTAGGTGATTTTCATTTCAAAAATCAGCATTTTGGAGTACTTCTTTAGACCTGCTTTATAGTTCGAGATAATTTTCAGTAGTGTATGTTTGGGTACAGGAAGGGGAGCTTAAGGCAATGCTTCTCAACACTGCTACTTATTATAATTTCACTGGGAGCTAAAAAAACTGCCCAGACACAGACCTTCACCTAAGATATTCCGATTTTGTTATTTAGGGGATTCTAATGTACTGCCAAGGTTGAGAGCCACTGGTGTGGGGATGCCAAGGTCTCATCTAGTGGTGAGGTATGGGGTAGGGTGAGAGAACAACCGTCAGTGCCAACCCCAAGTCTACCCCAGACCAGTAGAGTCAGATTCGGCAGGGATGGGCGTTGAGGAGTTCCAGTTCAGCTAGCCTCTCGGGAGATTTTGCTGTGAGACCAAACTTGAGAACCACCAGCAGAGGAAAGAAAGAGGACTTTGGGCAAAGAAGCGAAGGGTCCTGTCATTTCCCTTTTTGGGGGTATCCGTTCTCCTGTCAGCATACGGGAGCATGACAGTTGTCCTGGTGATAGAGCAGGAGGAGATCATGGCCGGTGGCCTGGGAGGGAAGCACAGGTGACATGAGCGTTGGTCAGCTTTGCTCTGTCCACTGCCGGGCCAGCTCCTGCCCCAGGCTTCAGAGGAGGTTAGAGGGCGGCCAGCTCAGGGAATGTGGCATCTGTTGGGGCCCATAAGACAAATCCCTAGAACCCAGGCTGAGGACATCTGAGGAAAACAACTTGCCATGAGCTGACGAGGAGGGAGACAGCCACCCAGCCCCGGTGGTCCTCAAGTCTGGCTGCACAGTGGGATCACCACTTTTAAAAGGTACCACTACCTGGGCCTCGTCCCTGAGGTTTGGATTGAATTGGGCCTGGACATAGGTATTTTTTAAAAAAAGCTTCCGGGTGATTCTGACTTGCAACCCGCGTTGAGATCTGCGGATTGGAGGGGCGGGGAGGCCTTATGCAGGCGGAGCCTCTCTGGCTGCAGCGGAAGGGGCAGGATTTTGCTGGTGAATATGGAGGGAGGGGAATTCCAGGCAGGAGGAAAAACATCAGTAAAGCCCCAGAGATGGGGAAAGTAGGGCTTGCAGGGGCAGCAGCTGGGAGTTCGGCCTGCTGTGCTGTTGGCGGGGAGTGGGAGAGAGGACGGAGCGAACTTGATACAGGTCCTTCGCTGAATGCCAAGCTGAAGGTGTTGGGCTTAATTTGGAAGGCAATTAGCACACAATAGCTATTCTATTTTTGTGCCTTAATGAGTCTAGTAACAATTCATCATAACAGTCTCATTAGCTAAACAACTGTAGTCACAGATTGTTGGAATATAAATCTCTAGAGGGCCTAACAGCTTCCGTCATCACGCAGTTACCAACAGGGGCGTCTGAGCACTTTCCAGGTGCTGCCTTGGACTGGGAATCATGGGAGTGTTCAAGTGCGAGGGAAGGGCTTGTGAAACCTCACTGGAGGAGCGGTGCAGGCGCACGTGTGTGCATATACATGCACGTGCTGACATGTCACAGGAGCTGGGCGAAGTCTGGAGCATTCCGGGAAAGTGTCCAGGGCGGGCTGGGGTCCGAGCCAGGCCCTGTGTGGTGTGTGGGAGGGTCAGAGGGGAGTGGGCAGGTCCATCCCTGGGACCCTCCTTTGTTAATTCCTCCTGATGACTGATGGGCCCCTTCCCAGGTCCACGATGTCTGCGTCTGCCAGCACAACACGGCCGGCCCCAACTGTGAACGCTGTGCGCCCTTCTACAACAACCATCCCTGGAGACCAGCGGAGGGCCAGGACCCCCATGAATGCCAAAGTATGAGGCTCAGGCCACCCCTCCCCTGCAGGGACTGGGTCTTGTGCTGGTGCCTCTAGGCCTCCATGACCTCAACTGGGACACAGGGGGAATCTGGTTTTTGTTATTTAAATCCAAACCAAATTGCACCTCTGCAATTTAAGCTCTCCTTGCTCTGCGAGATTGGAGAGAGTATTTGGGTGGCATCCTCCCACTGCCCCCATCTCAGCCAGGCTGGAGGGACCAAGGCCTGGTCTATGCTCCTGATTCCACATGGCTTTCACGGTGTCCCCAGCGCCTCCTTCTTCTGTTTAGGACATGCCCTGTTCAGGACGTATCTGGTTCCCTGTTGTCATTTTGCCTACCTCGAATGGCCCCCTGGAGTCAGGGCCTTTGTCTGCATAAATGAGGGGAGACTGGGATCCTCAGCCCAGAGAGAGGCAGTGACCCGCAGGAGATCCGTGGCAGCAGTGGGCAGGGATGGGCATAGAACATTCAAGTGGCTCTTTCTTTGGCCCAGTATGGCCACTGTTCTTGGGTTCGACCCAACACTGGGAATCAGGAGCCTGAGTTCTCATTGTACGCCGCTTTCTTATTGGTCATGCAACCTTAATTAAATTACGCAAGACTCCCTTTGGCCTCAGTTTCCCCATTTCTCTTCCCTGAGCATCTTGCTGAGTTGTTAGAGGTGCCAGCGAGCTGTCGTGGCACGTACTGTAGATGGCCACGGTGCTGGTCACATGTCAGCCTGGCACTCTCCTTTTCCAGGGTGCGACTGCAACGGGCACTCGGAGACATGTCACTTCGACCCAGCTGTGTTTGCTGCCAGCCAGGGGGCACATGGAGGTGTATGTGACAACTGCCGGGACCACACCGAAGGCAGGAACTGTGAGCGGTGTCAGCTGCACTATTTCCGGAACCGGCGCCCGGGGGCTCCCATTCAGGAGACCTGTATCCGTGAGTAGAGGCCCCGGGGACCCAGGGTGTCATCCATCTTTTACTCCCTGTCTGCTCTGGGCGCAACAGAGCCCATGTGCCTGGGGACACAAAGGCACTTGGGGAACACGAAGATTCGGTCATGGGTCAGGACTTGTGGGGGATTGTTTTAACTTAGCTGAACACTACTGAGCAAGTCACTTAACCTCTCTGGACCATCAATCAATCAGTCAATCAGTACATAGCCCTTATTTTGAGCATAGGAGAGAAAAAAAGTAAATATAAGGTAAAGTTCATGCCCTCAGGGAACACACACATATAAACCACACATATGCGAAAATGAGGGACGAAAGCGCTTTCTCTACGTACATGCTATTGCATTTACCCTGTTGTAATGTAATTTGATATTTATTCTTTTATTTCTTCCAACGCCAAGAACTCCTCCATGGCAGGGATTATGTCTTATACCCTCTGACCCTAGCACCATGAGTGGCAAATCAGTAATGCTCAGGGAATGTTTGTTGAATGAACATATGAATGTAATAGAATGCAACACCCAGAGGCAGCTTATTGTGCCCACAGGGACAGTGAGTTCAAATAGAGGGAGGAAACTGGACTGAAACAATCTGGTTCGGGCAGCTGTAATCAGGAAAGACTTTCTGGATGAAAGAGGCTTTCTTTTTGAAAGGCATGAAAGAAGTCAGGGAGTGGGGGTGGGGAAAAGCCGGGTCACTTCCTGGTGCTATAATTTGTTTATGGAAAGAGTGAAACAGAATTGCATTTGACCCCTGTTTCCAGCATTTTCTTGGAATGTGAATTTGAGTAAGTTCTTTAGCATGTTTGAGCCCCGGTTTTCTTACCTGTTCAATGGGGATAATGATCTGCACCTTGTAGGGTTATCGTGAGGATTACATGAGGCAACATGCGAGAGCACCCAGCTCAGAGCTTGGCACACAGTAGTTGCTCAGTAAATAATGACAATAACAATACTTCTCTAGTACTTAACCTGGGCCAAGTACTGTCCACTCGTTTTATATTTACTCATAAGAAGCCTACGAGGGCTGTATCATTATCCCCATTTTATGTATGAGGAAACTGAGGCACCAAAGGGTTTAGTAACTTGACCAAGGCTGTAGGGTTGAAAGCCAGTGGTGAAAGCCAGGCAATCTGGCTGCTAGAATCTACTCTGAACACTCTACTTTTCTTCGTTCCTGCTGCTGCGGCTGCCTTTGTCTCTCAGCTTGCGAGTGCGATCCGGATGGCGCAGTGCCAGGGGTCCCCTGTGACCCGGCGACTGGGAAGTGTGTGTGCAAGGAGCATGTTCAGGGAGAGCGCTGCGACCTGTGCAAGCCGGGCTTCACCGGACTCACCTACGCCAACCCGCAGGGCTGCCGCCGTGAGTAGGGGGCCTGGCCCAGCATGGCGTGGGGCAGGGCGTGCGGGGCCACCAGACCCAAGACTTGCCCGGCTCATGTGCTCTCTTCAGAGGAGATCCCATCCCATAAAAGACGGGGCAGACAGTGGGAGTGTGCCAGGCCTTTGCCTGGAGGTCTGACTTCTTGCTGCCTTCCCCAGCGCCAGGTGCTGTGCCACGGGCCTCCAGCAGGTGGCAGCGCGGGTCTGGGTTGGAAGGCGGGACTGAGTCAGCCAGAGGCGGGGTGGGCAGGCGGGCGGCCAAGCTGCCAAGTGGCTGGAACTGGTGGGAAAGCGCAGTGGCCGTGTGAGTCAGCCACGGTATCTGCAGGGAACGGCCCTGCCCAGTTCTTTTCCCAGGTTGGGCCCCCTCCCTGGATGCGTGTCCTCTGGGGGTGAGTTTTTTGTGGGGTGTTTGCCTGAGCTCAGCAGCCCTCCCTCCTGCAGGCTGTGACTGCAGCCTCCTGGGGGCCCGGCGGGACATGCCGTGTGACGAGGAGAGTGGGCGCTGCCTGTGCCTGCCCAACGTGGTGGGCCCCACATGTGACCAGTGTGCTCCCTACCACTGGAAGCTGGCCAGCGGCCAGGGCTGCGAGCCATGCGCCTGCGACCCGCGCGGCTCCCTCAGCGCCCAGTGCAACCAGGTACGAGGTGGGGTGGCCCGTGGGCCCCTCAGCAGGGGAGGGGTCCTGCACACCAGCATCTCTGTCCGGCCTCCATGCTGCCCTTCTGGGCCTTTCCATCGTCAGGCCGAACTACTGTTCCCATTCCCCTTTGGGGAGGCCACCAGGTGTCCCTCCCTCAGTGGCTCTCAGCCTTCGGCAATGCCTTGTGCCTTGTGAAGGGCCCACTCTGGGCTTTGACTCCAGGGCATGTCTCTGAGGGGAGCCCTTGTTTTGGAGTCACGTCAGCTCTGCAGGCAGCCGGTGAGGCTGGATTCTGTCTGCAGGCCAGGGATCTAGGACACGGCCCCTGACACCAGGGCAAGGCAGAGCCTGCAAGGGAGGGTCCCCTGACGGTGTCTCTCCCTCCCAGTTCACAGGGCAGTGCCCCTGCCGCGAAGGGTTTGGTGGCCTGACGTGCAGTGCTGCGGCCATCCGCCGCCAGTGTCCAGACCGGACCCATGGAGATGTGGCCACGGAATGCCGAGGTGCGCGTTCCTCGTGTGGGCAGAGCCAGGGCTGGGCGGTGGTGGGGGCGCACGGGTCTGCGGTTTGCAGGACAGCCGGGTAGACATGTGTGGTGTGGGCCTGGGCCGCCCCATGAGTGCCCATGCTCTGGCAGGTCAGCTCGGCCTCCCAGCCCGCCGGGCAGGCCTGAGGTCAGGCTGTCCCCACGTCCCCACAACAGTGGGGTTGCTTTGCTCCCAACTTCCCTGAGGAAGAGCATTTACCAGAAGCCGTCTCCAGGGCAGCAGCAAGGAGGGGAGGACATTTCTTCCCCTTCGCAGATGGGATAGCGAGTCTGAGTCCGGAGGGGGAAAGGGAGTCAGGCCGATGAAGCCTCA
>RJWJ010032275.1:0-18631 GCA_004363605.1 Indri indri
TTTTTTTTTCAGGTAAAAATAAAATTACCAGGACAATGTGTCAGATAAAGTTTGACCTGCCTGGTCCTGACAAGAGTCCACTTCACAGTTATTGTAAAATCCCTCATTAACAATAGTCCCTGAGTTTATAGCTGGCAAATCATGTAACTCTTAATTTAAATGAGGCTGGCAGTCCGAATCCCCACATCGAATTTAGGATTAGTTTTCCAGCTGGGCTTACACGTCTGTCTTTTTAAAGGGTAATGAATGCAGTGGCCCACTTGAGTTGGTTATGTTACTTTTAGTTTTAATTTTTTTTCTTTTCTTTTCTCTTTTTATCTCCTTTTCTTGAGAAAAAAATTTCATGTATATTTTTAATTTTTATTTATTTATTTATTTTAGAAACAGAGTCTTGCTCTGTCGCCAAGGCTGGAGTGCAGAGGCACGATCACAGCTCACTGCAGCCTCCATCTCCTGGGCTCAAGTGGCCCTCCTGCCTCAGCCTCTGGAGTAGCTGGGACTACAGATGGATACCATCATGCTCAGCTAATTTTTCCTTATTTTAGTTTTAATTCTTAAAGTATGTTTATTGATATTTAATGGCTTATTGTTCAGTACAGATAAATTCTTATAGCACCTGTGTTTTCCTAGAGTCTTTCTAGCGCAAAGCTCTTGCTCTAGCCACACACTCATTCTCATTCCCCTACAGTCCCTCTGAGGAAGGGAGGAGACTGGAATCAAACAGATGGGGAAACAGAGACACAGAAAAGGGAAGAGTTTGGCCCTGGGGTCACCTAGCCAGGGACTAAACTTAACTAGTAAGTTCTCCTATGTCCAAATATAACCTCCATCTAGACCCAAGGAACTGGATCTTAGTGAATCTTAGTACATTTTTTCCCTCATATTTACTGTTAGAAAGAAACTTGCCTATCTTAAAACGTACGTCGCTGGGTAAACAGCAAGTGCTAAGGGTGCTCTGTTCACTCTCATGGAGTGTGAAACCAGTCACTCTGTGTAGACACCCTGACAGAGGAAACTAAACTTGCAGATGATTATCAAAGGTTCAGTGCTCCTCACACTGAATCTGAGATTTGTACAATACAAGGCTGTACATACACATGAATTCTCTACACAGACTATGTGGGTTCCAACCAGGCTCTGTCACTTAATAGCTATTTAACTCACCCAAGCTCTTTAACCTCCCTCAGCCTTTTCTCTAATCTAGAAAATGGGCATAATAATAGGACCCACCTCGTCAGGTTGTTAGGTTAAATACGTCGATATAAATCATTTAGGGTAGTCCTTCACTATTAGTAAGCTCTATATAAGTGTTAGTTATTATAAATATATTATTTGTACAAATCTTAAGAGCACAACTGTGGCATAAAGCAATAAACACGTTATCAATCCTAAAACTAATCCTTGTAGTAACCTTCATTTCCTCTCCTGATAAGAATACTAACCTGCTGAATCAAGGAAATGATAGAAGACATAGTGTCCTCTTATTTTTATCAAGGCTCATTAGAATGTTTGTTAGAATATTATTGCGGTCAAGATGGAGAAAGGTGAGCTGTAAGATACCAAAAGCATATAGAGCTGTTGGATCGGTCTTCAGGCACATGCCACACAACTTTATCCTTGATCTGTGCTATTCAACATTTTAACCACAACTTCCATAAACACTAAGAGACACACCGACTAAATTTTCAGATGACATGGGCTCAGAAGGATTGTGAATTAATACTATGAGCACCAAACCAAGGTTTTGCAAAAAATCAACAGACTTGAACAATGAGCTAAAATGAACAAAATAAAATTTTAAAGAGATAAATGTAAAAGCTCTAAACTTACATTTTAATAATCACCTGCACACATAAGCTTTGGGGATATATTAACAGGAAAGAAAAAGAAAGAAAGAAAAAGTCTATCATTTGCCAGAACTAACAAGCTAAATAATCAAATGCATAAACCTGGCATAAAAGAAATCTTAGATTTTATCAAATATTAAATTAAGGAAGGTGATAAACCCAATATATTCTATCAATACCGTTCGGGTCTAACTCCCCGAACAGCCTAAGCAAATGAAGAATTTTGTGTCTGTGTTCTTTCAGGGGAAGGGTGCACGGTTTGCACTGGACTCCCAAAGGCATGTTTGACGCCTGCCCCACCAAAAAAAGAAAAGAGCTTAAGAATAATTAATCTATAGTGTGATGTTCAGTTCCAACAACTATTTTTAAAGAAGAAATTGACAAAATAAGTGCCAACTACCGGGGTTCAGGATGGCAAAAGGCTTGGAAATCACATCCTGTGAAGAAACCTGGGAACCACTGTATCGATAAGAGAATTTGTGTGGGGGACATTAAACATTCTTCAATCTGAAGGACTTGCATATGTGAAATGGATTAGATGTATTCTGTGTGGTTCCGAAGGGCAGAGGGGTGGAAGTTACAAGGAGACAGATTTTAGTTTTAATGTAAGCAAGAATGTGGTACTGGTTAAAGCTGCTCTAAGTTGGGATCAACTGTTGAGTGAGCCAGTGGACTCCCTGTTGCAGGAAAAGCTCAAGCAGGAGCTGATGGCTGCACACCGCACCGAGAGGGGACATCAAGAGCAACTTCCACACGGGCCGTAGGTTGGAACGAACGACCACTGAGGACACTTTCAACTCTGAGAGTCTGTCATTTCCTGATCCTTGTCATAGTTAGGCAGATTCCTTAGCACTACCAGCCCCAAATAAGAAAAAACTTGGGATAAAAGAAACCTTGGACTTTATCAAATGTTTTTATCTACCTTGTGGTTTTTATGGCTACATCTAATGGAGCATGTAAAAAGGTACATTCCTAGAGAATAAAATGACTTAAACAGAATCATAAAATAGGGTCTTAGAAGAAGCTTGAAGAGCCTTTAGAGATAATTTAGTCCTATTCCAGATCCCACCCCTCTTTTTAAAAATAGACAAGGAAACTGTGGCCTAAAGAAACAAAATTATTTGCCCAAGATCCTGAAATTTTTCTACTAGCCAGGCTTGTTAAAACCATAATATTACTTTTTAAACTGTCAAATGTTTGTTGAGTGAAAAAGAATCCCCAGACCCAGTAGGGAATGGATTCTCCGGGTGATAAGGATTTGCTACAAGATCACAGGGTTGTGTGTCAGTCCCTTTTCATTACTCAGGTTCAGGTTAATCGTGTATGGATTACTCAGACCTTTCTCCTCTCTTCTCAGCCTGCCTGTCTTCTTAAGCCTAAGGCTATTTGTATTTGATATTTGGATAAAAGGAGATAAAAAGATAAAGAAGATTAGGGGAAAAAATTGGGGGAGAGGGATGCTGGGATACAAAGTATTGGCTTTTTCTATATTATCTCTTCTCTCATTATTAATTAATCCACATCAAAATGTCACATATTTATTGAGAGCTTACTACGTGCAAGGCATTGTGATCATCCAAATAGCCATTAAAGAGATTATATTAATAAAAACTATGCTATGCCTCCACCAGATTTGCATTAAGCCTAATATACCCTTGAGGAAGGTTAATGTTATGGTCAAAATGTCTTTTTTCTTTGTTACCACCAGCATGAAATGGGAACGAACTTGTAGCTGGGCTCAGGTGTCTGTACGTCACATTCAGAGGACAAAACCACCTCTGGGAACTCTAAATACTCAACGGGTGATTGAGAGAGTAGTAAATTTCAAAACTGTGTGTAAAATATTGGTGAATGACAAGGATGACGTTAGCTAAATGATAAATTTTAAAAAACAAATGAAATGCAAATCCACGTAACATCATACTTCACGGTAAGAGACCAAATGCTTTCCCCTAAGACCCGGAGCAAGGGGAAAATGTCTACTTTCGACAGTCCTAGTCAACATTGTACTGGAGGTTCAAGCCAGGGCAATGAAATAGAAAGGTTTGAAAAAGAAGTAAAGCTACGATTACTTGAAGATGGCATGATGTTGTATATAGAAAATTCTAAGAAATCCACTAAAAAACTATTCAAACTAATACTGAGATCAGCAATTTTACAAGATATAAGATCAATATACAAAAATCAATTGTATTTCTATACAATAGCAATGAACACACCAATAATGAAATTCAGAAAAACGATTCCAAAGCCAGGCGTGGTGGCTTATGCCGGTAATCCTAACACTTTGGGAGGCCAAGGCAAGAGGATCCCTTGAGCCCATGAATTTGAAGTTACAGTGAGCTATGATTGTACCACTGCACTCCAGCCTGGGCAACAGAGTGAGACTGTCTCTAAAAATAAAAAATAAAATAAAAGAAAAGAAGAAGAAAAAGAAAACAATTCCTTTACAATAGCATCAAAAAGAATAAAATGTTTAGGAATAAGTTTTACAAAAGAAGTATAAAACTTATACTTTAAAAATTGCAAAACATTGTGAAAAGAAATTCAAAAAGACCTGAATAAATAGAAAGATATCCATGTTCATTGATTAGAATACTTAATATTGTTAAGATGGCAATATTTCCAAATTAAACTACAGGTTCAATGTGATCCCTATTAAAATCCCAGCTGATTGCAAAATTGACAAGCTGATACTAAAATTTGTGTGAAATTTCAAGGGAATCACCAAGACAATCTTGAAAAAGAAGAACAAAGTTAAAGCCCTCAAACTCCCTGATTTCAAAACTACAAACCTATAGTAATCAAGACAGTGCAGTATTGGCATAGGCTAAACGTAGAGATCAATGGAATAAATTGAGAGTTCAGAAATAATTCCTCACATTTACGATCAGTTAATTTTCAACAAGGATAACAAGACCATAATGGGAGAAAGAATAGTCTTTCAACAAATGGTGCCGGGACAATTATTAAATAGATAGCCACAGGCAAAAGAATGAAACTAAACCCCTATCTCACACCATAAACAAAAATTAACTCAAAATGAATTATAGACCTAAATTTAAGAGCTAAAACTATAAAACACTTAGAAGAAAAATGTAGGAGTAAATCTTTGTGACCTTTAGTTAGTTAGGCAATTTTTTTTTTTTAGATATGACACCAAAAATAAAAGCTACAACAAAAAATAGATACCTGGTACTTCAACAAAATTAAAAAACTTTAGTGCTTTAAAGCAGCAGTCCCCAACCTTTTTGGCACCAGGGACAGGTTTCGTGGAAGACAATTTTTCTACAGCCCGGGTGGGAGGATGGTTTTCAGATGATTCCAGCACATTATATTTATTGTGCAGTCAAACCTCTCTGCTAACGATAATCTGTATTTGCAGCCACTCCCCAGCACTAGCATCACCGCCCCAGCTCCACCTCAGACCATCGGGCATTAGATTCTCATAAGGAGCCTGCAACCTAGATGCCCCACATGTGAGTTTATAGTAGGGTTCCCACTATGAGAACCTAACGCTGCTACTGATTCGACAGACGGCAGAGCTTATGCGATGATGCGAATGATGGGGAAAGCCTGTAAATACAGACGAAGCTTCACTTGTCCCACTGCTCACCTCCTGCTGTGCGGCCTAGTTCCTAATAGGCCACAGACTGGTACTGGTCCACGGCCCAGGGGTTGGGGACTGCAGCTTTAAAAGACACTATCAAAAAAGTGGAAAGAAAACCCATTGAATGGGAGAAAATATTTGCAAATTATATATCTGAAAAGGAACTTGTATCTAGAATATGTAAAGAACTGCTACTACTCAACAATTAAAAAAAAAGACAAATACTTCAATTTTAAAATAGGCTAAGGATTTGAATAGACATTTCTCCAAAAAAAAGACATATAAATGTCCAATTAGTGCATAGCAAGGTGCTAATGGACAAATGGAAATCACAGCCACAATGAGGTATCATTCGCATCCACTAGGATGGCTATAATCAAAGAAAAAGATAATAACAAGTACTGATGAGAAGGTGGAGAAATCGGAACCCTCATTCACTATCAGTGGGAGTGTAAAGTGGTATACACTCCACTGATTTGGAAAACAGTCCAGCACTTCCTCAAAAGGTTCAACCCGGTGTTACCATGCAATTCCAGCAATTCTACTCCAAAGTATACAACCAAGGGAAATAAAAACATACATACACACAAAAACTTGTACATGAATGCTTATAGCAGTATTAGTCATAATGGCCAAAAAAGTAGAAACAACTCAAATGTCCATCAACTAATGAATGGATAAAGAAAATGTGGTATATCCATACAATTCAATACTATTCAGGCATAAAAAAGAATGAATGAAGCACTGGGATGGGTGTGGTGGCTCATACCTATAATGCCAGTACTTTGGGAGGCTGAGGTGGGAGGATCACTTGAGGCCAGGAGTTCAAGACCAGCCTGGGCAACATAGCAAGAGCCTGACTCTACAGAAAATAGAAAAATGAGCCAGGCATGGTGGCACACACCTACAGTCCCAGCTACTGAGGAGGCTGAGGCAAGAGAATTGCTTGAGCCCAGGAGTTCGAGGCTGTGATCTTACTACACTCTAGCCTAGGCAACAGAGTGAGGCCCTGTCTCAAAAAAAAAAAAGAAAAAAAATGTTTATCTGATTGTTAAAATAAAAAGAAAAGAAAGAAAAAAAAAAGAATGAAGTACTGATACACAATAAAACATGGATAAAATTTGAAAACATTATGGCTAATCCGTAATTAATCCTATCTAGTATAGTTGTTATCTCAGACATTTTAGTTTTCATTTCTAAAAGTTAAATTTGGATCTTTTTTATATCTTCCATGTCTCTACTTAACATGTTTAATCTTTCTTCTAGCTTTTTGAATATATAGAGTTATAATAACTCTCTTAATGTTCTTGCCTGCAAATTCTAATATCTGTATCAGTTCCAGGTCAGTCTGATTGATTAATTATATTCCTCATTAAGGGGTCATATTTTCTCCTGCTTCTTTGATGCTCAGTAATTTTTTATTTAATGCCATTCATTGTACATTTACCTTGTTAGGGGCTGGATATTTTCGTAGTCCCATAAATATTTTTAAGTTTGTTCTGGGACACAGTTATTTAAAAACAGTTTGATCTTTTAAGGTTCTTGCTTTTGAGATTTGTTAAGCGGGACCAGAGCAGTATTTAGTCTAGGGCCAATTGTGGCCCACAGCTGAGATTCTTCTGGGTATTTCACCTAATGTCCTGTGGATGATGAGATTCCCACTCTGCCTGGTGGGAGCAGCACTGCTTCCAGCCCCACGTGAGTTCTAGGTACTGTTCCCACAGTACTTTCAGGGGCTCTGTCCCGGGCCTGGGGCAGCATCCTTACATCCATGTGCTCCTGAGTCCTCTGCCGAATACTCAAGGGGACCCTCTGAGGACCTCTAGATTTTTGTTGTTGTTGTTGCTGTTAGTCATTTCTCTCTCTCTTTGAGCAGCTCTCTCCTGCCTGGTATTCTGCCCTACAAACTCGAGCTGTCTCGGTCTCCCTGGACTCTCAGCTCCATCTCCTCACCTCAGGGAATCTGTTGGGCTCTACCTAGGTTTCACCTTTCTGTGCCCCCACCTGGAAACTCTCTCAAGGCAGTAAGCTGGGCAGTCATAGGGCTTACTTCATTTGTTTTCCATCTCTCAGAAATCATTGTTCTTCATGGCCTGATGTCCATTGTCTTGAAAACAGGTATTTAAAAAAATATATTTGTCCAGGTTTTCAGTTGTTTCAGGTGGGAGGATAAATTTGCTCACTGTTATTCCATCTTGGCCAGAAGCAGAAGTCCACACTCATGCCGTGTTTAGAAAAAAAGGTAGAATTAACTGGTTCACATCATCCAACCACAGAAGGGAATAAAGTACCCTGGCTTTAGGGTTAACTGGATCTATCAATCCGAATCTTGCTTTCTCTTTTTTTCTGCCTCTGTCCCTCCATCTCATCCGTGCTTCTATATGTTGCCACATTCTACTGGAGGACATGGCCCCTGCCAGCTCCAGAGTCCCACCTTTGCAGCCAGAATGCCAAGGCCAAAGAGAGAGCTCTTTCTCCATCACTGGCCTGGATAACTCCGTGGAAGGAGTGGTCTGATGCGAATGCACCCCATATCTGTGTTTTGTGCCAACCATTAAAGTCAGGAGGGCACATCACAACGATTGACCCAACAAACAAACAAAAAAGACTCATCATCTACATTGCCATTGTACACATGGTTTTGGGCATTTGTAAGTATTTTCTTGGAATAACTACCTAGAAACGAAATTGCTGTCAGAGGTATTAGACAAAGTTTTTTTCCATGTTGTCCACTTGCCCACCAAAATATTCATGCCACTTTACTCCCTCACTGACAGTGTGTAATACGTTGCATTTCCCCTCACCATTACCAACACTGAGCATTATTGTTTTTTCATTATTGCCAAGCTGACAGGTGAAAATGCTATTTCACTGTTATTTTAATTTGCAGTTCTTTGATTAGTCCTGAAGTCAAACATTCTTTCAAAGAAATGTATTCGTACAGGGGCTATTTACTGAGTGCCAACTATGTCACATATGTAGCAATGTTTTCAAATTTAAGTCATCTACCCTTATTTTGCTTTTTATAACTTCCTTTTTTTTTTTTAGAGATGGGGTCTTGCTATATTGCCCAGGCTGGACTCAAATTCCTGGCCTACTTTTCATGACTCTTTGATGTACAACTTTTTAGTATCTGTGTCAAGTCTGTCAATCATTTCCTTTATGATTCCTGCCTTTGATGTTGATAAAGACTTAAAACATTTTTAGCTGGTCACATTTGGCCTGTGAGCCAGGTTCTATTTAAGGTTCACCAAATCAAATCTAAAAATCAGCCTTTGGTACATGTCTCTTCTACATCTTAATCTACTCCTGCTTCTTATAAGACTCCAAAGGCTGCAGGCAGCAATTCAAAACATGGTTTCTCCCAAAAGGCTAATTAAGAGAGGCAGTACTTCTGCTGTGTTTACCAAGTTCATCAGTGACTCGGGTTATAAGCAGATATTCTAGCTGGTGATGCTCTCTGATTATTAATTTAAGAAAATCTATGAAGAATGATACTAATAAGCCAAATAACACACTCATTTTTCATTTAGAACCTTTTAAAATTTCATTTGCTTTGATCTGATAGCTAAGCTATTTCTTGGTAGTCCCAGAAGGAAAGCAGAACAACTATCTCCACAAATGTAGATGAGCAAGAGCTCCTTCTCTCATGGCGGCTCATTTATCTGGAGCAAAGGTGCCTTCTACCTTTTCAGTAAATACTCTGCACACTCAGTAAGAGAGTGGACTGGAATAGGAAGACTCTGGCCTCTTGGCTATGTCAGAAGGGGCCTTCTAGGGTTTCCTGGCAGTTTCCCAGCCCCCGAAATATATATATATTTTTATAACCTGTAAAACACACAAAACTTTCCTTCTATCTTTTGCTTGGCAAAAGTGGTGGCCAAAGGAAATGATTTTTAGCAGTGCTGTTTAAGATGGTAACTATTAGCCACATGCAGTCATGGAACACTTGAAATGCAACTAGTAATACCGAGGGGCTAAATTTTAAATTTTTAATTAATTTAAATTTAGGTGGATGACTTTTTCGGCCTCCACCCATCTGCACCCAGATGCTCAAAATAAACAGCATTTACCTATAAAAAATAAATAAAAAATAACATAAATTTGGACAGTTGTGTAGGGTTACCAGATTTAACAAATAAAGTACAGGATGCCCAGTTAATTATCAATTTCAAGTAAGCAACACGTAATTCTGTAGTTTAAGTATACTCCAAATATTGCCTGGAACACACTTATACTACAAAATTATTCTTTTTTTTAATCCGAAATTGAAATTTAACTGGGCATCCCATATTTTATCTATCGACCTTATACATGTGGCTTGGGGCTACCATGCTGGACGAGGCAGGTGCGGTATGTCCTGTTTTTTGCAAAGTTCTTCAAAATCATGCACAGACGCCTACTGAATCTAAATCAAGGAGGAAAAAATAATTATGATCACATTTTGACAAGACATAGTCACCTGAATTCTGAAAGAAGTCCATCAGATGCCAGTGCTAAGCCAGTAAAATTCAATCCAATAATTGTTTACTGGGTGCTTTCCCTGTGCAGAGCAATTATCTGCCGTGTGTGCCAGTGTGGCCACGCGAACTGCAGAAGTCCCGTGTCCACTGGGCTGGCCGCCGCCTGTGCTGAACTGGCCTTGACCACTTTGAATATCGTCTCTCACCATGGGGGAATAAGGAGGGATAAGTCTGGAGATCCTCCTTCCCAGAAATCGACAACCCGGTAGAGAACTCAGACACAGCTTTAAAAACAGAGAAACAAAATTAAAAGTTTTTAAATATAAGACAGACCCCAAGTGATCTATAATGGGAAAATGCTGTGCGACTATAAGGGCCCAGCCACAGAGGGAACGGCTGGGTGGGTGATGTCGTTTGCTTGGGATTTTTGGTTTGCCAAGGTCTAATAGACTCTCATCTTCTCACCTTTTCTTCCAAGGGCTTGACAGACTTTACAAATAAGACTTTTAGACCCCTACAGGATTAAATCAAGGTGGGCATATTTGTGCTTATTTACTACGAGAACAATTTCCCTACTGTCTGCAAAGAGAGCCAGTGGATCCCTCGGCGAGGATCCCCAACCCACAGTGCGATTCAGTTGAAAAAGACACTTACTGAGTGCCTACTCTGTACACTGCCTGTGATTCCAGGCTCCTGGGGTAAGTTTCCAGGGGCAGAAGTTTGTTTATTCTACTTCCCTAATTTCTACAGTCAAGAAATGCAGCCAGGCGCAGTGGCTGGCGCCTGTAACCCTAGCCGCTCAGGAGGCTGAGGTGGACGGATCGCTCGAACTCAGGATTTTGAGGCTGCAGTGAGCTGTAGCTCCAAGAGTCACCCCGCCTGTGCTGTACCCATCTCTGGTGCAGACAGTTGCCAATGACAACAGGGCCCTTTCCCCTTCCCTTTCCAAATCTGTGCTTTTAGATAAGGTTCTCTCACCTTTCCCCCACTAACCCCCCACCTCCTGGAAATCAATTAACCAAAATTTCTCCTAGGTTCTGAATTTTACGTGTGCCTCACTGTGGCACAGCAGGTGCGGCGGATGCTCTGATTCCTGCAGCGGCAGTGCTGGCTGTTGGTTCCTCGTAGCTCTCCTGGAAGGGCCTCAGCAAGGGAGCTGCCTTGCACAGGCCACACCCCTTCCCTGGGGTCCAGCCAGCCTCAACGACTGGCCAATAAGGGACACAAAGGCCCCTAGGCTCAGCCGAGGCCTCGATCGCAACGGCCTCGTTGTGGTTCAGCTTCTCCCTCCACCCAGCGCTGTCGCTCTGTGCTCCCCTCAAAACCGAACCAGCCCGCCAGCCCCGTACGCACATCTCTGTCTAGAGTCTGTTTCGGGGGGTGGGCTTACCTAAGACATAGATTGTCGAAATATCTTTTAAGCAACTTTCCAGATTCTTAGGACGAACTTCTAGCTTTGCCGAGATTGGCTTTTTCTACTGCTTGGGAAAAACGAGGCCCGAGCTGCCTTTTTCTGGATAGATGTGCAGTCTTCACAGAGGCAGGAGACTGAGCACTTTCTGGAACGAGAGAGGAATTTTCCAGGGTTGGTTACCTTAAGCGGGATGACCAGACTGGCAGGTGCCTGCAATTAATCTTCCTATTCCTCAGTAAAATGCAGGCGACTCAGAGAGATCTATAGGTCTTTGAATGCCCTTACGTGAATCCAATTCTGGCCAACGAAATGGTCACTCATTGCAGTGAACAAATCCCAAGAACCAATTTCACCCTCTGCTACGAATAACTACTTCCTCCTTCTCGCATTAGGCCTCTCACTGAGCCCTCTCCTAACATTTCCTGCAAGACTAAAAGCTGCTCTTTGGAACTTGGGAGTGGATCTTGACACCTCCAATTTATAATCATTTAACCCTGTGGAATTTGACTAACATCTGGCGTGTTGCCAGCTGTCATCCATCCATCCTTCCTCTTGGCATTCTGCCTTCTCTCAGCTTAGCTGCAAAGTGGGGGTGAGGGTGCGGGGAGGGCAGGGCTAGCACGTGCGGAGTGCCTTCTGCGTACCAAGCCCCATCCAGGGTACTTCGCATGGTCTCATTAAATCTCACAATAACCCTACAAGGTAGGTACATCTGCCCTCTCCCCCAACACACACAACACCATGGTTCACAGATAACAAATTGAATTCTTTGAGATGTGTAGCCTCTCCTCCTTAGAAAGTTATCAGACTCAGCTTGGTCTGCATGGGATTATGAAGCACTGTCTTAGGTTATTCTAATATTACTAATGTTAGTCTTGGTAGAATTTGGTTTGATAGTGGTCTGGATGCTCGAAGGTCTGACTCAGATTTTATCCCTAAATCCTTTAGTCTTAGCTAATGGTGTGGGTCAGAAGAGGTATCTGGGATGGACTACGAACAGCTGCCCAACATTCTTGTATTAGCTGAGTAATGAATTCTTTCCACAGGGATCCACTGCACCTTTGCTGCCTGCAGTGTGCAGAAAGCATTACCAAGGGATGGACCAGGAGCTAAGAGCATAGACTCCAAAGTCAGGTTGCACAAGTTTGAATCCAGGCTCCATCCCTTAGTAGCTGTGTGACCTTACACTAGATATTAATCTTTTTGGTCTTCAGGTTCTCACTTGTAAAATGGAGGTAAAAACACCGACTTCATGGGAAGTAGTTGAGAGGTTTAAACAGGATTGTCCCTGTAAAGGGCTTGGTACACAAGGAACTGCTTGTGTACCATGGTGGCTGCTATCTTATTACAGGACAAACAAAGTAACAGAAGAATGGATCTGGATCCCAGGAAACACACATTCCACGAGGGGAGATAAGATGTGTGCATAAAAAACTATAATACAAATTTAGAAGGTGATGGATGACATGGAGATAAAAATTGCATGTAATAAAATTTAGAGGAAGAAAAGATTACTTCTAGGTAAGGAAATCAGAGGAGGCTTCTTCTATAACATTCAAGCCGAAAGGTGATGTTCACACTACTCAGTATTAAACCTGTGAGTGGCAACCCTGTTGGAAACCAGTAAACACTAACTGAAGTTTAAAATGATGCCAAATAGCAGACAGCTGGTGCAGAGTCCTGGATACCCAGTTTTCCCAGCACCATTATTGAAGAGACTGTCCTTTCCCCACTGTATGTTCTTACCACTTTTGTCAAAGGTAAGTTCACTATGGAGGTGTAGATTTATTTCTGGGTTCTTTTTTCTGTTCTATTGGTCTATGTGTCTGTTTTTATACCAGTACCATGCTGTTTGGGTTACTACAGCTCTGTAGTATAATCTGAAGTCAGGTTATGTGATTCCTCCAGTTTCGTTCTTTTTGCTCAGGATGGTTTTGGCTATTCTGGGTCTTTTGTGGTTCCATGTAAATTTCAGAATGTCATTGGTATTTTGATGGAGATTGCATTGAATCTGTACACTGCTTTGGGTAGTACGGACATTTTAGCAATACTGATTCTTCCAATCCATGAGCATGTAATATCTTTCCTCTTTTTTGTGTCCTCTTCAACTTCCTTCATCAATGTTTTATAGTTTTCATTATAGAGGTCTTTCACTTTTTTGGTTAAGTTTATTCCTAGGTATTTTATTTTGTTTGTAGCTGTTGTAAATGGGATTACTTTCTTGGTTTCTTTTTTAGATTGTTTACTATTGGGACATAGAAATGCTACTGATTTTTGTATGTTGGTTTTGTATCCTGCAACTTTACTGAATTTGTTTATCAGTATTAATCATTTTCTTGTGGAGTCTTAAGGTCTGGTGCAGAGTCCTGGAATGCAGCACTATGAGTCTGATGCCCACTGGGCATGATGATGGGCCTATGAAGTCAGTACAGGGCAGAGCCCGCCCAACCCATAGGCCTGCTTTCCAGTCAGTTCCACAGAGTCATTCTCATCCAGCCAAGACTTCTGCCTACTGACTTTAATCAGGACTAGCTCTGGAGAAGACTCCAAATGAATGACTGTCAGCAAGCGTTTATTAAGTGCCCTCCATGATCCCTAAACTGTAAGTATGGGAAAGGATACCACAAAAAGAAAAAGAAAACGTGACTCCCTTTTGGGTCCCTCTCTCAGGAATTTTCTATAGTCTAGTTAGGAAGATAAAATTAACATACTAAATGATTTTTATAGCATTTATTATTCTTTTTCCTATTCATAAAAGCCATATAAGTTTACTGTAGAAAATTTAGAAAATACAGAAAAATACATAGAATAAAAACAAAATCATCCCAAATCCCACCAGTCAAGATTAACCCCTGTCCCCCAGACAGGCGAATCACCCCCATCCTCACCTCACAATTACTCATCGGAGGAGATTCTTGTACAAGTGGATCACACATTTTCCTATTTCCTCTTTTCCTCCTGGGTATGTCTGCCTGGGAATGTGATTTGGCTTGCAGTGCAGAGACGGGACTTATTTGACAGCTATTTCAGGTTCTCAGTGTGACCACCCATCAGTGGACAGCTCTGTCCAGGCTCCTGCTTCTGTGCAGGTGGGCTCTGGGCCTAGTGTTACCATATAAGGTGAGGAGAAAAGGAAGTGACTGACACAGCTCTGCACAAAAAAAATTAAAGCGCTATTCCCATTTGGGCTGGGAAGGGGTCATTAAATATTATGTTGCATGTGGGGAAATGTTTTTCTTCCATAATGTAGTTCCAAACTGTACTGTATGTGAGAATGTGAGAGTTAATATTGGGCATGCCTCTGTGTGTGTGTATGCGTGCGCATGCGTGAGAGAGAGAGAGAGAGAGAGAGAGAGAGAGAGCTTCCAGATGACTAAGAAGAAACCCTCATTCTGCATCTCTTGAAGACAGTGAGATCTTACAAAGGACTCACAGCGACGTTGGACTGATCTGCTGAGGGGGAGGCCCCTGTGGTGTTAGTCTAGACCAGGGATCCTACACCAGGGGCCCTACACAATGTTGGCTTGGGCAGTGTTGAAAATTTAAATTAGTTTTCAACATGAAACTATCAGGAGATATCATGTAAAATTTGGAATTCCAGCTTCTATTGAAAGGAAGAAGAGGGAGAGAGAGAATATGAATCTGGCAATCCTGGGCTTTTTTTTTTTTTTTTTTTTTTAAGGAAATTAGCTCTTTCGGTGTCATCATTTTTTCCCAAATTATGATTTGTCTTTTGAATTTGGGAAGGGGCTTTTTATTGTTGTTACAGTTGTTTTTATTTTTATGCAGAAATTTTCAGTTTTTATGTAGTAGAATTTATCATCTTTTCTTTTACATCTTCTGAATTCTGTGTCTTGCTTAGACATATTTTAGTCACTGTATCATTCTGCTAGGGCTTCTGCACAAAGTACCACAGAATGAGTGGCTGACACAACAGAGATTTTTTTCTTCACAGTCTGGAGATTGGAAATCCAAGATCAAGGTGTCGGCCGTGTTGGTTCTTTTGACACCTGTCTGTGATTTGTAGACAGCTGCCTTCTCCCTGTGTCTTCACACGGTCTTGTCTCCACGTGTCTGTGTCCTAATCTCTTCTTATAAGGATGCCAGTCATACTGGATTAGGACCCACCCTGATGACCTCATTTTAACTTAATCACCTCTTTAAAGACCCTATGTCCAAACACAGTCACATTCTGCGAGACTGGAGGTTAAGACTTCAACATACGAATTTTGGAGGAACACAATTCAACTGATAGCATCACCCAAGATTATTTTTAAAAATTCTCCCATGTTTTCTTTCCGTACTTTTGTGGTTTTATTTTTAAAATTTAAATATGTGATTCATCTGGAATTTGTTTTGTTATAAGAAAGGAGATAGGGATCCAATTTCATGTTTTCTAGATAGTAAGCTCAATGTTGCAACCCTATTTATTAACAATCTTTCCCCCCCAAATCTTGGAATTCTGCTTTGTCCTATGCTCAATTTCCGTGTACACTTGGATCTGTTTCTGTATACTGTTTTATACCACGAATCTGTCTATTCTTGTGCCACTACCAAACTTTTAATTATGATACTTTTATAATTTAATCTTCTGGGACAAATCTTCCCCTGTTATATTTCCTTTTCAGAATTTTCATCACTATTTTCATGCATTTACTTTAGCATTGCCTTGTCCACTTCTGAAATGATTGTGATAGCTCTTTTATTATGATAGAGTTAAAGATATAGATGAATTTAGGGAGACTTTACATGTTTATATTATTGGACAATTTAGCATTGTATCCCCTTTTGTATTGCTGGAATTTTTAACCATGTGCATGTATTATTTTTTATGACCAGGAGTAGTTTATTTTCATTCTAAAAAAATTACAAAGAAAAGAATACAGTGGAGGTAAACAGTGATTAGCAGAGATAAATTTATCTAAAGGAGTCATTTTGGAGCTCCTTAAATTCTAAACCCACAATTATAACTCCTCTGTTTATGGCTAAGTCTTGCTTTCTCACGGTGAGAACAAAATAGATTCAGCAACATATTTTCACACAGTCTGCGTGTTATACTAATGAGAAATGTCAGTGTTCCCCTGTTCTCTGGCTCATTTCTGCCCATTCGAGAGACACACTCCTCTCTCGAAGGTCGTCTGGGCCGAGAGGCAGGCCGAGCTTGGCAGGTTTCCCTCACATCCCCAGCCGTGGCTGTCATCGTCTGGCTGAACTGAAAAGGGTCAGGTTTCCACTGACAAAGGAGCTGCTTCAGGTCCTCCTTTGGTCTCACCAGCAACCAGCTGCATTTCTCGTGAGCTCTAGCATCTTCCCTGCCCTCCCGCAGCGCTGCCAGCCTGGGGAGAGAGCTGCCAGCCGCGAGACACGCGGGCACCTCCAGTGGCCTTCGTGTCTTCAGTGCTGTGAGCAAGGGGACTGGGAGGCCATTTCTAATGTTGCTTCTCGGTTCTCAGGTTGAGTAAGGTCCTGCTAGTTCTCCTGTTTTCCTTCTGGTCTCCCATTTCTTTCTCACTCATTCGTTTGTGCATCTGTTCTTCCACAGTGATAAGATGTAAGTCAGACCAGGTCACTCTGCGCCCACCTCGCTCAGGTAAAAACCAAAGTCCTTACCGTGGCCTACCATGATCTGTCCCCATGTCCTCATCTCCGGCTTCTTTCCCTGTCATTCTCTCTGCTCCAGCCACACTGGCCTCCTGCTGCTCCCCCAATACCTGGAAGGCTCTTACCTCAGACGGCCACATGTTCTCACCTTCTCGAGTTCTTGCTACAGACGTCACCATCTCCTGGTTAGGAAGACAGCATACACAGAGAAGAGACGAGGGCCCCAGGACCGAGCCCCGTGTGACTTAGCTAATTCGTGTCTCATACTATTAGAGTTTGGGTGGAAGACGAGGGGCCTGCAAAACTGAGCAAAAGGAACACTCGGAGACCTAAGAGGACAACGAGGAGCTTGTGGTGTCACTGGTGTCACTGACACTGAGAGAGAGGAGCTTGAAGAAAGAGCTGTGACAAGTGCTGCTGAGAAGCCCAATAGCGCAGACGAGCACAGACCCATTGGTCAAGGAAGGAGCAAGCCATATATTGGGGATAAACATGACAAAAGCCATTTTTCGGTAGAGGTGTGGGAAGAAAAGCAAGGTGGTAGCAGGAGGAAGGGTGAATGGAAGACAAAACACAGCACATGAAGACTTGACTCTTCCAAGAAGGCTGGCTCTGAGGACATCAGAGATGAGGAAGGTGCCCGGAGAGAGACAAGATGTCAAAGAGGACAGCGCAGGGGAATGGTGACAGATGGGTGAGATTAAGACACAGGAAAGGGAAGGGACAACCAAACGAGCCAAGTCCTTGAGACAAGGAGAGGACAGGCGCAGGACGCAGGCGCGGGAGGAGGGAGTTGCGTTGCGAAGCTGATGGAGCCGAAGCCTCCGGCCGCCTCGCTCGCACTGCCCCTTTCGACACCAATTTTTACTTGTAATTTTATGTTCTTTTCTGTAAGGAGAACCCCCGAATTAGATAGGTTTCAGGCCCCCACAAAATGTGGTTCTGCCCCTGTGCGGAGAGACTGACTCTTGATAGGAAGAGAGACACCCCAGTGTTTCTACAACTTGAGAGATGACAGCAAAGTAAAGCCACCAAAAAGTCTCACAGACACAAAAATGCATCGGAGGAACCACAGGCGTTGGTGTACCCTGGAGTAAAGACCACGGATCTGCTCGGGACATTCTCAGACCCGACTGGGAACCAGGAGACCTGAGGTCCATGCCTGGCTTTACCTGTAACCACGTAAAGGTCTGGTTTCACAGGCACGTGATCCATATGGTCCCACAGGGTCCCCTGCTTGCTCTGACGCTCTGCTGTCACCGTCTTGGAATCCTCATGATATCTGAACAGGGGGTCCCACGTTTTCACTTTGTACTGGGCCCTGCAAATTCGTTAACTGGTCCTGGTCACATGTTATGATCTTGTAGCCATTTATTATGGGTCATATTTTTGCCTCTATTTCCTCATCTTCAAGTAACCACAATATATCTCACCTCCCAGGCAGTGTGTGACAATGACTGCAAGCAGAGCCGTGAGCTCCACCGGCGAGGTGACTATTTCCAGCAGGTGAGCTCTCACCTGAGGTGCTGCCCCTGCTCCTCGTGCCTGGGCTTCTTGCAGCTGTCGAAAAGGATTTCCTCTGGTAGTTCACACTGACGTGCTCTTTTTCTTCCTTTTCGCAGCCGACAAGCTTTTCCAAAAACACCTAAATCCGTCAGTCACATGGTACTCTTTCCCAGGATGTCTGCTTGCTCGG
>RJWJ010032276.1:0-18611 GCA_004363605.1 Indri indri
CTAAAGAGATCATAGCAATCAGAAACTAAGGTTAAAGATTTTTTTTGGTGCAGCTTCTCAAAACCTGGAAGAGCCCCTTTGGAGTTAAGCACTATTCCATCAGTTCTGCTAGTCCACGGACAGAAAGGACTTAAATTGCAGGGAGAAGGACTTAGGAGGAGGTTCTTTAGTCATGTAGCCTGGATAGGATTATTACTGAAAGGCTTGTTCCTCCAATCAGGATGAGGGGAGTTAGTTCTTGGGAAATTAGGATGCAATCCCTCTTTAAAAATCTGCTTAGATCTGGCCCAGCTTCAAGTAGAGCCAAGGACAGGGAAAGAAGAGAGACAGTGGAGGGCGTGGTTGTGGTTCAGGCTTCGTTGCTGGTGTTTGAATTAAGGACATGACGAGTTTTCCTAGGCACTGAATACCATAAAAAAAATCACTCAGAT
This sequence comes from Indri indri, assembly GCA_004363605.1. Lineage (NCBI taxonomy): Eukaryota > Metazoa > Chordata > Mammalia > Primates > Indriidae > Indri > Indri indri. The sequence goes on from RJWJ010032276.1 coordinate 432, forward strand.
GAGTCATATTGCCAGTGTCCCATCCAAAAGGGCTGCTCACTGGGCGAACAACCTCCAGCAGTGATGAGGAGCTATATATGGACAACTACAAATGGAAAACTTTGAGCTGAATCCAGATAATGCATGTCAGGAAATTGTGCAGATCCAGGACCTCATAGGGCATTCCCGAGATGCCGACAGTGCATCCTACAAGAGACTGAAATGGTTGAGTGGTGGCTGCAGAAAGGGCATGGTCTAAGAGGCAGTAGCTTTCAAAGAGCAGTGGTCTGCAACCAAGTAGAGACTTTTGTCCTTTTTAATCCTTCCTGTTCTCAATCACTAAGAAAAGCAAGCATCTGTAAAAGGGAGCATGAATGTTGTAGAATTTTCCTTGCAGATGAGATTAAAAGTTTAAGCAGATGGCACCAAATTCTATTAAGAAAACATAACTAGAAAGAGTTTGGCTCAAATAGGAGTCTATGGGAGGATAGGGAATGGATTTCAATAGGTTCCAAAGACAAGGTTGATAGAAGAAAATGGAAACGCTATTCATTTTATATTCATGCAAAGAGTTGAGCCTCTTCAGTAAATCAGTCCAGAGGTGTTCTAAAGATAGCAGGTTTGGAAAGTTTTAGTGGCTGTAATAGAAATGGTCCCTTCAGTTTAAAGAGTGAGTAAATCACAATGTCCTCTACACTCTCCTGAGCAAAGCTTATTACCTTTATAAACAAATAGCCAAAAGATTCCACACTTTAGATTTTCTTCTACATCCTACTTATGTTTGTACAACAAAGGAAATATATCACTTGAAAATATATCACTTGCTTAAATTGGGATCCTTAATATCTGTGAGTTATTCAATTTGTCAGACTCCAGAGAAGTAAAGATATGTATGGAGACAGTGCTGAATTATCAGAACCCTAAAATTCTATGTCTGTGAATTTGGGCATATCTCTCCAAGGTTCTTTATAGCTGCACCAGAAATTTGTATATACCCTTAAGGAATTCGTATGGACCAATTCTTCTATTTAAACACTACTATTAGAGTACAGAGACCCAAAAGCCTTTCAGGTAGCCCTATCCTTGGATATGGCTGGAGTGGGAGGGAGGATGTCTAAGAACATTTAACTGTCCTGGTCACGGTCTATGTAAGCCCAATTTTCTCAGCCTTCCAGGGTTATGGTTTAAATGTAGGTTTAGGCAGACATCTCTGGCATACTAGGTTTGCCTCAGTATTTGATATCTCTACAGTTGTGTAAGGGAGCCAAGAATGTCTTAGGGATTTTAGCACACAGTTTAGTGAGTGTCAATGGGTACCCATTGTTGCAAATTCTATACTGGATGGGTATATTATCCTTAATTATATCACTGATGCACAGTACACCAGGCCTCTCATGTAGTTCAAAATAGATAAGAATTTCTAATTGTGGTAAGGGGTATTTTAAATGGAACTGATTTTCATTTTTACTTTTATAGATAATGCTTTTCTACAAATAGTTAGGTTAAATAGGCCAGGATAATTAAATTTGTACCTGCAAAAAGGACAGGTACACAGTATGTGTTCTAGAGCTGAATTCATCTGCTTCAGAGTAGATTGTGTTTCAGAATACAGGCTTCAAGACTTATCAGCTTTACAAACATACTTCAAAGGATGATCTAAGTTATTCATTGTGTGTGAAGCTGCAGATATACCTTGAGCATTACTGGTTATTAAGAGGGAAGAAATTATGTACCTTCCTCAAAAGGCTTAGGAGCCAAAGACAATGATTGAGATTAGTTCACATTAGAAATAAAGAGAGCATGTAGATGTCCATGGCTGATGGATTTACTGAGCAATGAATTTACAGGAAAAGTTGATCATTGAATGTCAATCAAGAAAGGATTTATTGTCTTGGAAAGTTCTATACATGGTGTTAGTATAGAACTCAGTAGAAATTAAAAAAAAAAGGCTTTTCTCTACTTTTTAGGTGATAAAACAATATAAAACAACATATATATGGAAGATTTGATAGCTGATATTGTTAAGATTATAGAGGTCGGCATCTGCATAATGTAGAAAACACTTCACAAAATAATAATACCCAAGTGCAGGCTATGTAATATGATCAGAGAACTATAATTAAACTCACAATCATATCATAATTTGAAAGTGCAGGATGATGTACTAATCTATTTTTGCCTTTATGTTTTAATCATGGAACTGACACAATTATTACTCCTGGATTGGGAAGATATCAGAGTGTAATTTATGTACTTTATTTAATTTTGTGTGTGTGTGTGTGTGTGTGTGTGTGTGTCTTTCTCTGTGTGCTAATGAAAAGAAAACTTTAGGATATTTCATCGTTTGTACTACTGTTTTTAATTTTTAGCATCTCCTTTATTGCATGAAGTCTATGAGGTGCCATGCAAAGCTGAATATAGTCTATGATACAAAATGCCTAGTCTTGTAGGAGTTAACAATCTAAAACACTGGAAGTCTCTATTTGTACATTTCATTAAATGGACACTGCTCAGGAAACTTGTGATCTGCCTTCTTTACTTTGAAATAAGTTTTTCTTTACATCTAGAAAATTATTTATCATGTATTGATCTAAAGAGGCCCATTGAATTTCTCTGTGTCAGAATCCTTTGTATAATTTTTAATAAGCACTCATTAAACTGAATTCCTTTCTCTTGCCTGATTGCTCTGGCAAGGACTTACAGCACTATGTTGAATAAAAGTGATGACAGTGTGTATACTTGTCTAGTTCCAGTTCTAGTGGGAATGCTTTCAATTTTTCCTCATTGAGTATGATGCTGGCTGTGGGTTTGTCATATATGTCTCTGATAATTTTGAGATATGTCCCATTTATGCCTATTTTGTTCAGAGTTCTTATCATAAAAAGGTGCTGAATTTTGTCAAATGCTTTTTCTGTGTCTATTGAGATAATCATATGGTATTTCTTTCTGCTTCTCTTTATGTGGGGAATCACATTTACGGATTTACATATGTTGAACCATGCTTGCATTCCTGGGATGAAGCCCACTTGGTCGTGGTGGATTATTTTTTTGATGTGCAGCTGAATTTGGTTTGCTAGAATTTTATTAAGAATTTTTACATCTATACTCATAAAGGATATTAGTCTGTAGTTTTCTTTTTTTGTTATGTCCTTTCCTGGCTTTGGAATCAAAGTCATACTGGATTCATAGAATAAGTTGGGGAGGATTCCTTCCTTTTTGATGTTATGAAATAATTTCTACAGTATGGGTACCAATTCTTCTTTGTAGGTATGGTAAAATTCTGCTGTGAAACCGTTTGTTCTGGGACTTTTTTTGTTGGAAGAATTTTTTATTGGCACTTTAATTTCATTGCTCAATATTGGTCTGTTCAGGACTTCTGTTTCTTCCTGATTGAGCCTACACATGTTTCTAATAATTTGTCCATTTCTCAACATTTTCAAGTTTATGTGCATAGACATTTTTATAGAATTCAGAGATGATATTTTATATTTCTGTGGTATCAGTTGTAACATCTCCTTTTTCATTTCAGATTGATCTTTTTAGAGCCCTTTCTTTTCTGCTTTGATTAATCTAGTGAGAGATCTATTGATTTTGTTTATCTTTTCAAACAACCAACATTATATTCCATTAATCTTCTGTATAACTCTTTTTTTTATCTATTTCATTTAGTTCTCCTCTGACCTTAATTATTTCTTTTCTTCTACTGGGTTTGGGATTGGTTTGCTCTTCCTTTTCTAATTCCTTGAGGTAATTCATTAGATTGATGATTGCAATAAGACTGTCTTTTTGATGTAAGCATTTAAGGCTCTCAATTTTCCTCTTAGGACTGCGTATGCTAAGCTAAAACTCACAGATTTTGATAAATTTTGTCCCCTTTGTAATTTAGTTCAAGGAATCTTTTAATTTCCATCTTAATTTATTTTTTGACCCAATAATCTTTCAGCAGTAGATTGTTTACTTTCTATGAACTTTGTGTAGTTTAGTGTGCCTGTTGGGATTGATTTCTAATTTTATTCCACTGTAGTCTGGGAAGATAAATGGTATAATTTCTATTTTTTTTGAATTTGTTGAGACATGTTTTGAGTACTAAGAAGTGATTGATCTTAGAGAATGTTCCATGTGAGAAATGTGAAGAGGACAAACTATCACTCTTTCCTGATGATATGATCTTATATCTAGAAAAACTACAAAGAGCCTGTCAAGAGACTCATTGAAGTGATAAATTCTGAAAAGAACCCGCAACTAAAGGACATGGGGAGCATTGTAGAGGGGAAGGGCATGCCTCTAACCCTTGCTTGGGTGAGGCAAAGACATAAAATGTAACCATAATGTTTGTACCCTCATAATACCCTGAAATAAAAAAAAAGAAATGTATTAAGAAAGGAGAAAAAAATCAATGAACACAAATCAGTAGCATTTTCATACTCCAACAACAGTCAACCTGAGAATCAAATCAAAGACTCAGCATCTCTCATAATAGCAACAAAGTAAATAAAGTACCTAGAATATGTTTAACTAAGGAGGCAAAAGACCTCTATGAGAAGAACGATGAATAACTGAGGAAGGAAATTGCAAAGGATTTAAACAAATGGAAAATATGTCATGGTTATGGATTGGCAGAATCAACGTTGTCAAAATGTCCATACTACTCAAAGTGATTTACAGATTCAATGCAATCCCCATCAAAATGCCAAATTCATTTTTTGCAGATCTTTAAAAAATAATTCTATGTTTCATTTGGAACTAGAAAAGAGCCCAAATAGCCAAAGTAACCTTAAGCAAAAGGAACAAAACCTGGAGGTGTCATTCTACCAGAATTTAAGCTATACCACAAGGCTATAGTAACTGAAACAGCATGATACTTGCACAAAATTAGAGACATAGACCAATGGATCAGAGCAGAGAACCCAGATATAAAACCATCCACATAATGCTATCTGACCTTTGACAAAACAGACATCAGCATGCATTGGGAAAAAGAATCTATATTCAATAATTTTGCTGGGAAATTGGATAGCGACATGTAGAAGATTGAAACAGAATCCATATTTCTCACTACTCACTAAAATCAATTCAAGATGGATAATAGACTTAAACCTAAGACATGAAACCATAAGAATTCTAGAAGAAAATGTTTAAAAAAAACTGTTCTAGATATTGGCCTAGGCAAAGAATTTATGAAGTCCCCAATGGCAATCATGGCAACAACAAAAATAAACAAACGGAACTGCACTAAATTTAAAAGCTTCTGTACAGCCAAGGAAACAATCAACAGAGTGAATAGACAATCTACAGAATGGGAGAAAATATTTGCATGCTATAAATCTGGTAAAGGGTTAATAACCAGAATCTGCAAAGAACTCGAGCAAATCAGCAAGAAAAAAATCAAAAAATGGCCAATAAACATACAAAAAAATGCTCAATGTCACTAGTCATCAGGAAATGCAAATCAAAACCACAAAGAGATATTGTCTAACCCCGATGAGAATGGCTTTTATCAAAAAGTCCCAAAACGATAGATGCTGACATGGATGTGGAGAGAAAGGAACACTTACATACTGTTGGTGGGACTGCAAACTAATATAACCTCTATGAAAAGTAATGCAGAGATTCCTCAATGAACTAAAAGTAGATCTACCATTTGATCCAGGAATCCCACAACTGGGTATTTACTCAGAGGAAAAAAAGTCATTTTAAGAAAAGGCATTTGCACCCAAATGTTTATTGCAGAATAATTCACAATTGCTAAGATATGTAATCACCCCAAGTGCCCATCAAATTCATAAGTGGATTCATAAAATGTGATATATGTACACCATGGAGTACTACTCAGCCATAAAAAATGAATTAATACCTTTTGTAACACTCTGAATGGAACTGAAGACCATTCTCCTAAGTGAAGTATCGCAAGAATGGAAAAACAAACACCACGTGTATTCACTATTAAATTGGAACTAATTGATCAACACTCATGTGCACAATAGGAAGTAAAACTCAATGGAAATCAAGCAGGTGGGGGGGGCAGGAGGGGATGGGCGAAATCACACCTATCAGGTACAATGTACACTATCTGGGTGATGGACATAGTTATAACTTTGCCTCAAGCTGTACAAAAGCAATCCATGTAATAAAAGCATTTGTACCCCCGTAATATTCTGAAATAGAAAAAATTAAATTAAAAAAACTGAATTCCTGAAGTACTTTTTTTTAGCATCTATTTTCTTCATATTGATGGCTTCTCATAATAATTAAAGCACTGAACTTATTCCCTTATTCCATTGCCAAATAACATGGTTTTATTTTATTTTTTTAAAGAATTCACTTCATGACTGCCAAAAACCAAGAAACCTTGCTGAGTAAATGGCAGTGAAACTTTAAGGGATGATGATGTCTATCACACCATTGCATTTTTTTTTTTTATTTCTAATAGTCTTGTTTTTACTCTTTATTCCTTCTGGACTAGAACTCAGAACAGACAATAACTCCCAATCTTAAACTTCTGCTTCTACTCTCATCTCTTCTCACAGGGGACCTATTAACTGAAATGTGAACACATGGATGTGAGGCACTGAGATAGCAAGAGAGAATAACTCTTTCTTGTTAGAAAGTGGAAAGCATAAATACTTTAAAATATGCAATTTTCAAGCTTTATATCTACTATAATTTTCTACATTGTTATATATTGCTAAACTTTGGGTTCTGGGGAAAATCTTCATCAGTCTCTAGATAACGTAAGTAAATTCATTTTACCATATCTAGCAATATGGTGCTTATTTCATGAGATTAATTTCCTTTTTATCATTGTATAGAGAATACATGGTATTTTAGCTGAATAGATATTGGTCATTAAATCTCTAAAACCTTATTTTCCAAATTGGATTTCAGAAAATTTTTCCCAAATTTGGATTTTTTCATTCATTTACTCAATCACATTCATATATTTATTGAGCTTGAGCATGTCAGCCAGGATCTGCTTAGACTTGAGGGGATATAAAAAGGACTAAATGAGCATTTCCCTCTAAGATGTACAGTCTAACAATGGGTGGCCATGGTGCATGCAATTACTTTGCAACGGGATCCGTGTTATAAAAACGTTAAGCAGAAAGTTTTATAGAATTAGGAAAACAAAATGCTACTTATAGAGCAGCTAAGGAACGATCTCGATAAAACGTAAAGGTTTTCTGAATAAAGAAGAGACGTGGGGTATTCTAGAGTGTAGGGGAAGCATTAGCAATGCCCAAAGACAATTATTTTGAAGATATTAACAAGATTGATTTGGATACTCTCACTAATAATTTAATCTCACAAGAAGGAAACTTGGAGTGATTTTAATCAATTTGAGTTAAAGAGGAGAGGACAGGAGGTATAGCTAGAGAGAGAAATACGAACACATTTAAGAATATTTCCATTTAATCTGTTACCCATCGTGTATTTGGTCCCTCACATATTTTATCTCTTTCATTCTTAGCATATTTTTGATGGTTAATTTTATGAGTTAATTCGACTGGGCTAAGGGATGCCCAGATAACTAGTAAGACATTATTTCTGGGTCTTCTGTGCATGTGTTTCTAGATATATTTGTATCTCCTATAGGTTGTTACCCTGGAGAATTCTGACTAATACAGTATTAGTACATAATGTCTATAGACAAGGAGATTAACTTAAGAGCAATTACCCCAAATAAAATGTGTAGAAAGTGGAATTAAACTCAGTTGAGGCCAGGCATGGTGGCTCACACTTGTAATCCTAGCACTCTGGGAGGCCGAGGCAGGAGGATTGCTTGACGTCAGCAGTTCAAGACCAGCCTGAGCGAGAGTGAAACCCCATCTCTACTAAAAATAGAAAAATTAGCCAGATGTGATGGCACATGCCTGTTGTCCCAGCTACTCGGGAGGCTGAAGCAGGAGGATCGCTTGATCATTTGAGGTTGCTGTGAGCTAGGCTGACACCAGAGCACTTTAGCCCAGGTGACAAAGTGAGACTCTGTCTCAAAAAAATAAAAATAAAAAATAAACCCAGTTGAAAATTCTAGAAAATACTTACTAATTAATGGTCATGTCCCAACCATTTGCTAATTTATACCCACACTGTTTTCACCATACCAAAGGGCAATTATTTACATACATAAAATATATACCCATATAACAATTTACATAAGTTATAGTAAAGAATTTTGGTTTTGTACTAAAGTAAGTAGAAAGAAAGTATTAACGTGATTAGATCTGGTATTTGGAAACATAAGTCTAGCAGCCAGCCCTGTGGATAATGGTGGAAAAGCAGGGTTTAACAGTTTTAAAAAGTCATTTTAATAGAACAGCAAAGATAATAATTGCTGTAAATAGGGTAGTGCATGGGATTTTCTTCACAAAAAGTGGAATGGAGAGATAGTAAGAAGTAGATTTTTTTAAAAATCAGGTAAAAAATAAAGATCTTCGATGTAGTGAACACCTTTATGTGCCAGATATTTTATGTGTATCTGTACCTTTCCTCACTTGAGTCTTCACAATAGCCTTTTTTTCTTGCCAAGATCTCCGATTTCATTAATAGAAACTACCTTATTCCACAATTCCTAAAATTGGTGATAACCTTAGTAATTGTGAAGCCATTACTTGTAAAGGGTTGTCACCACCCAAGTATTAATACTACCAGTGGTAGGGTCTATTGTCGTCACCTTGTAAGTAAATGATCTAAGCTTGGCTTACTCGTGTCCATCAGCCATCAAACCTGTGTCTCCAAATCAAGTGTGTATAAAAGGGAGAAAAACATAGATGTGTTATTTGTGAATTCAGTGTGGTTGACATTTGCTTCTTGGTTTTTACTTGGTGGTAGACTTGAAAGAATCAGGATGTTTTAGAGAAACATAAAACCTCAATTCAGAGGGTCCAAGCACTGCAGACCCTATGCTTCTATCCACGACACTATCTGCTCCATCAAGAGAAAACAGTGAATGTTTCATAGAGACCTGAACAAATTGCTGATACCCTTTACTAGTCCTTACATCTTTTTTCTTGTTTCTTAGCATCTCTGTTGGAATGCCAATAGGTTCATATTTCTGTGCCGCTGAATCCATCCCCAGTAGCCCATGGTGGAAACCAAAATACACAGTGGAGAACATATTGTATCCCATGTGCACAAAAACCAATCTCAATTTCTGGAAAGATAAACTTTCTGGAAGGCAGTCATGTTACCTCTAAGAGCACTATGTACAGCTATGTTTTCTTCCAGGAAAATACAGGAAAGCTCTGGAACACAAAGAGAAGGATGTTCAATCAGAAATGAACCCATTAGGACAGCCCAAATCATCCAGGAATCCTAAGACATTGTTCCTGGGCAATGTTTGAGAAAGCTTCTCAGAAACAGTATTAGCTAATTCTTGATTTATTTTCATTTGTTTTCCCCATGTGTAAAATCTTGTCTGTGATTTTTGATTCATATTCTCTTGCTCTTTTGAATTAGGCCCTGCACAGCAGTTGAAGCTCAACTCTTTGATCACAGATCTCACTCTCTGCTCATCACAATGATCCTAACATTTCAGCTCTTCTGAGGTGGTAACTGCTTGTTCCAGAAACTCCACTGGCAGAAGACAAGGTCACTCACAAAGCCAGCATCTGGCTCAGTCTCCCAGCTTTCAGCAGCATAGAGGGAAATTGGACAAGTAACATCAAACACTTCAAAGAATTCTAGTTGGAAACTGAAAAGCACTCTCCTAATATTTCAGTTTATAAAAGGTGATTTGCTTTAAGAAGGTCAAGAGAAAAACAGTTTGGACATGCAACAGATGCAAGTGAGAACTAGCCTTATTGTTTGACACGGCTTTAAAGCATTCTTTAGAAAGTAAGTCCTTCCCAGCCCCACCCAGGCCTGCCAGTTACAGAACAGTTATGGTGGGCTGCCTTCCTTCATAGTGCACAGCCTTTTATTAGTTCAGCTTAGAAATAACGTTACTCTTCAAATTATGCCAGAGGCATTTCAGGGTACATAACATTCTCTAAAGACCTTAAACTGGACTCATGAGATGTTAAGAGGGACTATGTGCAAGGAAAGGTTTAAAAGTTTTTCCTAAGATGCTGTTAATATTCTTAATTACTGACGACTTATGACTTAAAAGTCCAAAAAGAGGAATGGGATGAGGACTGAAGCATCTTATCTGTGAGACTTGGCCATTTTGCTCTTGGCAAACACTGCTGTTTGATTGACCACCCACTATAAAACAGAGGATTTCCCACAGATATCACAGTTCTCAGAAACATACGCTCACACAGCTCTGTTAAACACAGTGTTTCAACATACAAATGTCATTTTATAATGAAATGTCACTAAATTTGCAACCCTTGGCACCTAATGATTTTAATGTCAGCAATTTCAGTAGCATGTGAGGGTAGAAATGAGGGGGAAGATTTGGATCCTAAAAGATCAATTAAATATATATCTTTAGCATGAAGTTTGTTTATAGGTAAGAATATCGCTGTATTCACTATTTTGGGAACCCATTTTTAGTCAGTTGATTCCCTCAGATATTAAATACATCTATATGTTCTACATTCCACTATTAACTGTTCTTCCCACTCCATTAGGAATAGCAGTTCCTCTAGGCTCATTTCTCCGGTGAACTCTACCACGGAAGGTAAAGTAAAAGTGTCCCTAACTCTGCCACTCCATTCCTAACAAAATTATTTTGACTGTCCAGGCTTAAGGATCCTCAACTGTAAAATTGGAACTAGTAATTCCCTTCTTACAGGATTGTAGGGCTGTTAGGAGAAAAATGTTAACACATAAAAACACCACGCATAATACACAGAAGACAATTCAAACTAAAGACGATTTGATTCCTATATTCAGGATAAAATTCACAATTCCATTAACTCAAGCAAGACCTTTTTTTTTTTTTTTTTTTCCTTTTGGAAGCTTCACCTCTAATTTCAGTATTTGTTTTGAAGTAGGTTAGTCTTTGGCCCTTCCTTGAATATACCAGCTTTGATCATTTAAGCCAACGTTGAAAATAAATATATGTTTGGTTCATAGGCAAATTATTGAGTCCAATTTAAGATATTTTTAGTTAAATGTTAATCTGTGTTTCTTAGTTTCTCAATTAAGTTTCTACTTTGATTGACAATTTTCTAAATTAAAGGCACAGATCAAAAAAACTGTCTTTCTTTTTCCTTTAAAGAGTTATTTTAAACCTGCCAATCCTACTTCTTTCGCCTACACATTCCCTCTCCCCAGTTTGTGTGTGTTGAATAAAGAACAGCCTGATAAGTGAGCAGAGGGGCTGGGATAGGAAGAATGAATGGGGTAAATACGAAAAGTAACTTTCCTCAGATTGCTTTTTATGAGCAATTTTAGGATTGTTGTGGTGGTTCTTATGATTAAATATGATACATATCTGTGAACACAGCACTTTTTAGATAACTCCTCCATCTTCTGAATACCCAGCATCATCATATAGAAATTACCCAGTTGTGGTCTACGTTGCAAAGAAACACCTAGCAACATGATCTGGGATTTGTTGCTAATCCTCTCAAAATATATAATTCTTTTTATCTTGTACCAAAAAATCCCCACCTGTTTTGAGGTCTATTCCTAGAGCCAATTAATCTTGTTTCCATAAATAAACTACAATTATATTTTGGCTGTGTTTTGCTTTCCAAGATGAATAATTTTAGTTTCATTTTGTAATTAGAATCCATTTAACGGTGTTCTTTATCAGTTCCTTGTCTGCTTTCATCTCCTTAGACTCATTTTTAAAATAGTCCCAAGAATTACCAATTATGTTAGTATTAAAGTGGTCATTGAAAAAATATGACAAGCATATTTACATAAAATATTTCACATTAACGTTTAACAAGAGTTTAAATTATTGCTAGTGAAATCATGTTGATTTTTTAAAATTTGTGGACAAAAAAAGCACAATTAAAATAGAATTACAAGTTTTTCTTTTTTTCTGTTTTAAATCTAAAATAACTCACCCTTGCCCTGTAATGTTTTTTTATGTGGTAAAATATATCCACCATAAGATTTCTTGCTTCCTACCTAGTCTTCTAATCAGACACTGTGAAAGACACATAATGAGTAAAGATGATTTAAAGAAGAAGCATTAAACCTCCATTTCCATTTAAATTCAAATTATGTTGCTTCGCTTTCAGCATATTCAATCTTTCATTAAATACTTTGCCTTAGATATAAGTGATTCATTATAATCCTTCTAGAGATGTCAATTGGCTTTTCTAACTTTACTCATAACATTACTTATTGAGAATATTTAATGTGACAGCACTTTACAAGCATTATCTCTCATTAGTATGTCAATCCTCTGAAATAGAAACTATCATGAGCCTTATTTTGCAAACAAGACCTAGGCTCACAGAGTTAAATAAGTTTTCCACGATAATATGGCTCCTCAGAGGTAGGGTCAGAATGTGAACCCAAGTTTTAGAACACTTAGGGAAAAATAAAGAGGACGTTCAAAACATTCCCCTGTTGTCAGTTTCTTTTTAAAAAATGCAATTTATACATTTGAGTTAGAATTGCATTAAGGTTATTTTCTCTTCAACTCTCAATTAACTACACCCAGCAAATAATAATCACTAAAATATACAGACACTGAATTTTAGTAATAAAATTCATTGAGTCAATGATAACAATTTACCCTATCCACATAGCAAGGACACATTGTCACAGGTAAAATCAACCAACCAAGATTGGAAACAAACAAACAAACAAAAAAGATTCTGTTTTTTGCTTTGTGTTTCCTCCTTTGAAATTTTTCCGTAACAATAAATTATGAATGGCTAATCCACACCTGATGGAATGTTCGACTTCACTAAGAATAGAATAAATACAGTGAAACTTTGAAGAATTATGGGTCATTCTCACCTTTTAGTTTGGTAAGTTTAAAAAAATTGACAATCCATGTTAACAAGAAACTGGAGAAGTACTTGATGTTGGGGGTGTAAATAGGAATGATATTTTTGAAGGGAAATTTGCCAATAATTCTCAAATTAAAATGTGTAAACCTTGGGCACAGCCTTTCTACTTCTAGGAATATTTCCTACTTGCCAAGTACGCAAATACATGTGAAAAAGGATAGTTACTGAAGCCATATACAAACTATGTGACTTTGTATGATTAAACTTTCAAAGTCTTGCTTACCTCCCCTAGAAATTGGAAATAATAGCATCTACTTTATTAAATGTTGTATGAAGTAATATATCAAGCAATTAGTTTGAATCTAGCAATTCTAAATTGGTAATAACCTTAAAAAACAATTTTATTTCCCTTAATCAATCCTATTTCTCTCTTTTTTCTTTTTTTACAAATAAAAAGATATTTATTGGGGGTAGGGCATTGCATATGGCAATACACATGCCATAGTAAACTGTGTGTGTATTCAGGGAGGTAAAGGAAATCAAAGGTTTTTAAAGGAAAAATGAAGAGGATTGCATAATGATTTTGAAATAATTATTCATGCATGCAAAGATCAGTAAAAAATGTGATGTCAGTCTGATACTAGACAGTAACTGAGCAGATGTGCTCTTAAAAGTTTGTTTATTTATTTATTTATTTTTTAATTTCAGCATCCTATGGAGGTGCAAATGTTTAGATTACATATACTGCCTTTGCCCCACCCAACGGTGTGCACTGCACCCATTAGTTGTGTATATACCCATCCCCTCCTCCCTGCTCCCCTCTGCCCAACACCTGATGCATGCTACTACTGATCTAGCACCTCTTGGATTATCCTGGATAGAGCTGGAGCCCATTCTACTAAGTGAAATATCACAAGAATGGAAAAACAAGCACCACATGTACTCACCAGCAAATTGGTATTAACTGATCAACACAAAAGTATGTTATATGTAAGATTGTGATGGCTTTTGTGCAAGGTTGTGATTCTTCTGGGAGTTTTTATTATCAGGCATGCAAGCATGAAAGTCCTTTTCTCATAGCCTTCCCTGTCTCTATTTGTGAGGGCTAACATTAGTGTCTCCATTTTGATTTTGACAATTTTCACATTACCTCTTTTGATAAAGATCTTTCTCTGAATGCATGACTGATTACTCATCCTGTAGTTAGGTTTTGACATCCCTCAGCACTGAGACGGACCCATCCTTGTTGCTGGTCCTGTCCTACATTGGGGACAGTGACTGGTGACTAGAATCAAAACACCTTTAGCCACTTTTGAGCAACAAGGGGGAGTTTGAGGGAGTGGCTCTCAGACTGAGTCCCCCTGGCATCCAGTTTTGTCTGTTGTGTAGTCTTCTGCCACCATCTCAATGTGCTGGGCCAGCATTGTTTAGTTAGGAGGGGTACTTCCACAGAAAACTTTAACAGTAACAGATACAAAGATTTAAAAGGGGAAATGCAAAGTAAAATTAACAGTAATATGATAATCTCAGTTTGTGTAATGATTGTGAGCCATGAACCTAGGCTTAAAGACAGCCAATTAAATAAAGTAAATGATCATAGGGAATTAACTGATACCTTTTGTAACCATGTGACAATTTTTAAAAAAATTTTGTGTATATGAGTCTCAACTTTCCCAGAGGAATTTATCCAGGTACAGCATGTAGTATTAGCAATAGCACAGACAATTTCTTATTTAACCAATGGATACCAGACCATGTCTTAGGTTAGATTCTATTAAGTTACCAGTAGAAGCTACTGATTGTGAAATTATACCTTTGCCCTGCCAAGTGAAAAAGGTAGCCAGTAAGAGAGGCAAGAGTGTCATTATGCCATGGAGTGTTGTTGCGAAATCTTGAACGCTGTCTACAGTGTGAAATGCCAACTTCTCCTAAATTTCAGGATGGATGTCTCTGGTCACGACATCAGATGATTTAGTGAACATTTTTGTGTGGCTCATACGTCAGACACAAGGCTTATTCCTTAAAATTCTACAAGTTTCAGCTTACAGAGGTTTAGGAACAGAGCACTTTTTATTTTTAGTCAGGGAGTTGTAGCCACATGTTGCAGAAAATCAGGAGAATTCAGGATCTAGTCTAGTCTACAGGTAGATAATAAAGCTTGAAAAGAATGTGCAGGTCTACAATCTAATAACAAACACGTTATAGTTTTTCTTTAGAAACGTAATTTTTTTCTTTCTATATTGATCACTTAGGAATCTCAGATTTAAAACTTTCTTAAGACTAGGAAGCAAACCAAAGCAGACTTCAGAATTTACTTACAGTCTTAAGATTCCTGGGCCTGTCAGGAAGTAACAATTTTTATTTACTTAATATAAGGCTGGGAACTTTTGAAACCAAAGAGTCAATGCACATCCTCAAATATTATATTTCAGTGAAAGCCTTGGTAATACAGCCAGTCCCTTGGTTACGGAGGACCCGACTTGTAGTGTTCTGTACTTACAAACAGGCTTCTAAGGCTCCCCATGGGGATAATTTATAATGAAATAAATTAGCAATTCAGGAATTAGGTTCTTCCGCACACAAACAAACCTACGTGGCATAAGCAGTGCTCTGGTGCAGCATCTTTATGCAAGCAGCTGGTCTCGTTGTCGATACAGCCGCTTACGAACAGCCTCACTTTTGTCTTAACTTATTTATTCGATTTTGTGAGTCTGTGTTTATCCAAAGCAAAAGGCCCCTGCAAGTCCTGGTGAGCCTGCAGCAATAAGAAAGGTGATTGCAATGGAAATGAAAGCAGAAATAATTAAGCATTTAGAGAAAGGCCAGGTGCCATGATTAATTAAGAAAACATTAGGCTTCGGTTGCTTGACTATTGGAACAATTACGGAGGATAAAGTGAGAATAATGGAACATGTGAAAGGCAGTGCTCCACTAAAAGCATCAATTATTACTAAGCAGCATAGTGGATTAATTATTGAAATAGAAAGGTTATTATTGATTTGGTTAGAAGATGAAAATAGGCGTAACATTCCTATTAGCCTAGCTTTGATGCAACATTGGATGAGCGTTAAACTTTAATATTCTTTTTTGAAATTTCTCCTATCTCCTATCTAAACTTTTTGTATGAGTTTGTTTTTTATGTTTGTTTCAATGAAAAGAAAGAACATAATAGTTTATGTAACTTATTATTACAGTACAAGGGTACTATTGTTATTATTTACAGTATTATATTGATTACTAATATCATATGCGAGCCATCATAGTATTATTATTATCATTACCATATATGCTCTGTTCAACAGGGATCTGAGTTACATACAAATCCAAACTAAAGACATTCTCAGGAACATGTCTTTTCCATAACTCAGGGACTGCCTATATAACTAATGTTTCTAATTATATACTGCTATACAGAGAGAGCAGATTTTTTAAAAAATATATTAATACACAATATTCATACATATTTATGGGGTACATGTGATGTTTTGTTACCTGCATAAATGTATAATGATCAAGGCAAAGTATTTGGGATACCCATCACCTTCAGCATTTATCATTTATAAATGTTGGGGACATTTCAAGATCTAGCTATTTTGAAATAAAGAATACAATGATGTTAATAATAGTCACCTTACTTTATTATGGAACATTAGAACTTATTCCTTCTATTTAACCATATGATTGTACAGATTAAACAACCTGTCTTCGTTGCCCAACCTCCCAACCGCACACATATTATGCCCTACCATTCCACTCTCTACTTCCATGAGATTGATTTTTTTAGCTCCCACGTATGACAAGAGAACATGTGATATGTCTTTCTGTGCCTGGCTTATTTCACTTAACACAATGACCTCTGTTCCTTCGATGTTGCTGCAAATGACGTGATTTCATCCTTTTTGATGGTCAAATAAAATTTTATTTCCTATATATATCACATTTTCTTTATCAATTCATTAATGAACATGTAGGTTGATTCCATATCTTTGCTATTGTGACTAGTGTTACAATAAACATAGGGGTGCAGGTATCTCCATAATGTTTTGCACAATGTCTATACTAATTTGCATTCCCACCAACAGTGTATAAGAGTTCTCTTTTTTATGCTTCCGCATCAGCATCTGTTATTTTTGTCTTTTTGATAAAGCCACTCTAACTAGGATAAGTTGATATCTCATTGTAGTTTTAATTTGCATTTCCCTGGTGATTAGTGATGTTGAGCATTTTCTTTACATGCCCATCAGTCATTCACATGTCTACTTTTGAGAGACATCTATTTAGATCTTTTGCCTTCTTTTTAATAGGATTGTTTGTTTTTTTGCTGTTAAGTTCCTTGAATATTTGGATATTAGTCCCTTTTCAGATGAACAGTTTGCAAATATTTGCTCCTATTCAATGGCTTGTCTTTTCACTCTGTTAATGGTTTCCTTTGCTATGCGCAAGGTTTTTAGTTTAGCATGGTTTCATTGTCTATTTGTGTTTTCATTGTCTGTGCCTTTTAGGTCTTAGCCATAAAATCTTTACTTAGACCAATGTCCTAAAGTGTTTCTGTTATATTTTATTCTAGTAGTTTTATAGTTTCATATCTTATATTTAAAAATTTGATCCATTTTGAGGTGAACTTTGTATAGGGAGAGAGATGGGCATCTAGTTTCACTCTTCGGCATGTGTATATCCAATTTTACCAGCACCATTTATTGAAGAGGGTGTGTGTTCTTGGCACTTTTTTTGGTTGTAAATACATGGGTTGATTTTTAAATTCTCTATTTTTTTCCCTTGGTGTAAGTGTCCATTTTTATACCAATGTCGTGCTGTTATGGTTACTACAGCCTTGTAATGTATTTTGAAGTCTGGTAACATGATGCCTTTAACGTCGCTCTTTTTGCCCAGGATTGTTTTGGCTATTCAGGCTTTTTTTTGGTTCCACACAAATTTTAGGATTGTTTTTTCTATTTCTGTGAAAAATTATATTGATATTTTGATAGGAATTGCAAATCTGTAGTTTGTGTTGGGTAGTATGATCATTTTAACAATTTTAATTCTACTGATCAATAAAGATAGGGTGTCTTTCAATTTGTTTGTGTACTCTTCAATTTCTTTCTTCAGTGTTTTGTAGTTTTTCTTCCATAGGACATTCACCTCCTTAGTTAAATATACTCCTAGGCATTTTTTTTTTGTAGGAATTGCAAATAGAATTGCCTTCTTGATTTCAGCCAGCTTTTTCATCTATTTTAATATTGGTGTATAGAAACACTACTAATTTTTAAATTTTGATTGTGTATCCTGCAACTTATCAAAATTTTCTATCTGATTTATGTTTTTTTTTTTTTTTTGT